>JASAND010010450.1:0-97489 GCA_030248195.1 Trissonchulus latispiculum
AGAGAAAGTCGATTTTTTCAAAGTTCATTTTTTCCGGGCAAGTTTGGTATCATTCGAAAGCTCTTGGCCTGGAGATTTCAAAAATGTAAATATTAGCTCTTAATTCCTTCCCGTTAATTAGTTATGCCTAATTAGCACTTTTCCAAATCCGCAAAGTGCCTTTATAGCTCATATTATGGGGGCTCTCCGAGCTCCCCCATGATATAAGTACTTTATATATATATAATATACAAGTAACAAAAATGCTCCGCACAAAAGGGGATAATATGTGTGTTGGGCCTATGTCTATCCTTTAAATTCCGGTTGAGAAAGGCATAAATCCGACACCGCAAAAGTTGCTCAGCTCACTTAGGGCTTTCATTTGATACCAAATTTTACCACTTGTAAAAAATTTTATTTTTGACCCAAAATCTCCTAAGTACTCACCCCACCCCACCACAACACTCTACAGCCACTTTGGGCATGCAGTTCTATGACAAAAGTTGCTCAGCTCACTTAGGGCTTTCATTTGATACCAAGATTGATTACTTTTGAAAAATTTAACTTTTGACCCAAAATCACCTAAGCCCCCACCACAGCACTCTATAGCCACTTTGGGTACGCAGTTCTATGACAAAAGTTGCTCAGCTCACTTAGGGATTTCTCATTTGATACCAAATTTTACCACTTTTGAAAAATTTTATTTTTGCCCAAAATCGCCTAAGCCCCCACCCCACCCCACCACAGCACTCTACAGCCACTTTGGGTATGCAGTTCTATGATAAAAGTTGCTCAGCTCACTTAGGGCTTTCATTTGATATCAAATTTTACCACTTTTGAAAAATTTTATTTTTGACCCAAAATTGCCTAAGTCCCCACCCCACCCCACCCACTTTGGGTGCGCAGTTCTATGGCAAAAGTTGCTCAGCTCACTTAGGGCTTTCTCATTTGATACCAAATTTTACCACTTTTGAAAAATTTTATTTTTGCCCAAAATCGCCTAAGCCCCCACCCCACCCCACCACAGCACTCTACAGCCACTTTGGGTATGCAGTTCTATGACAAAAGTTGCTCAGCTCACTTAGGGCTTTCATTTGATATCAAATTTTACCACTTTTGAAAAATTTTATTTTTGACCCAAAATCGCCTATATCAGGGTTTTTTGTGCATTTTACTGTGCATATGCACACTTTTTTTCCAAAATGCACACTCGAATTTAAAAATGCACACATAAATGCACAGTCAAATTTTGCTTCCGCTAACCACAAAATGCTCTAAAAAATTTCCAAAGTGCTTTAAATTTTAAAAAAAGCTCTAGCTTTTAGCTGGGGGCTGCCGCCCCCAGACCCCCGCTTTTTCGTACGTACTATTTTTCGGTCAAGGCAACGTCACAACAACCTTTCTTTGTTTTATTCTTCCTCACTAAAGCCACTAATTATTGAAATATTTCTGCTTTAGATTGTTATATTTTGGACGTATATCATAGGGGTCGCGGCAGCGACCCCCATAATATGTGTGAAAAGTGGCTGGAGACAGTGTAAAATAAGCTGCGCAGAAGCTGCGCAAAATCCTGCGCAGATCCTGCGCAGATTTCATGCGCAAATTGTAGAGCACATCGAGTTTAGTATGTCTGTGAAGTTTCAGCCCCGTATCACTTACCGTTAAAAAGTTGCGCCCCGGACCGGTTATGGCGGCGATGTTTTTTTTCCGGTTTCTCCTATTTGATGGTTGTATTGTACATAATGTTCGCCGCTTTCACGTGATCTGCAGCGGTGGGCCAACCTAAAGGGCTATGGGGTCTAGTAGTACCCTCTAAAGAATTTAAGAATCACAACTTTTTTTGCGCCGCAGCTGCGCCACAGCGCCGCAGTGGCGCCGCAAAGTCGGCTCATAGCGAAAAGTGACCATTTTTGTGGTCGTCGCTCAGGTCGAACGTTACGAGCTGGAGCTAATTTCTTTTTATATTCAGAAATTACATATATTGAACTAACTAACGGTCCAGGTTGCGTTTCTCTATCACTTCCCTAGCGACCACAGTGGCCCGTCAAAGATGGCGAAAATTCGAAAAATGAAAAATCGAAATTTCTCGCTATCTATTTAACTTTGAACGCTCAAATCTTCCATACAATGGTTTTCTGGCACGGGGAATCGATTCCCGCAGTCAGTTTTACCGTCAGACCCACCCATCTTGCTGGGCTGGTTCCACTTTGCCGTCGGGAGGGTCACGTCGGAAACCGCTTCCTGGAGGTCCATAGTAGGCTCTACCTGGCCTCTCAAAACTTTGTCTATAGGGGTTTTCTGGTGCGCCCAGCTCATTCCCGGTGTCCTTTTTGCCGTAGGACTCATCCATCTTGCTGTGCTGGTTCCACTTTGCCGTCTGGAGGGTCATGTCGGAAACCGCTTCCTGGAGGTCCATAGTAGGCTCTACCTGGCCTCTCAAAACTTTGTCTATAGGGGTTTTCTGGTGTGCCCAGCTCATTCCCGGTATCCGTTTTGCCGTCCGACGTACCTATTTTGCTGGGCTGGTTCCACTTTGCCGTTTGAAGGGTCAGTCGGGTGGGGGGTCAAGTGGTCGAAAATAAAATTTTTCAAAAGTGGTCAAATTTGGTACCAAATGAAAGCCCTAAGCGAGCTGAGCAACTTTTGTCATAGAACTGCATGCTCAAAGTGGCTGTAGAGTGCTGTGGTGGGGTGGGGTGGGGACTTAGCGATTTTCGGTCAAAAATGAAAGTTTTCAAAAGTGGTCAAATTTGGTACCAAATGAAAGCCCTAAGCAAGCTGAGCAACTTTTGTCATAGAACTGCATGCTCAAAGTGGCTGTAGAGTGCTGTGGTGGGGTGGGGTGGGGACTTACGCGATTTTCGGTCAAAAATGAAAGTTTTCAAAAGTGGTCAAATTTGGTATATACCAAATGAAAGCCCTAAGCAAGCTGAGCAACTTTTGTCATAGAACTGCATGCTCAAAGTGGCTGTAGAGTGCTGTGGTGGGGTGGGGACTTAGGCGATTTTCGGTCAAAAATGAAAGTTTTCAAAAGTGGTCAAATTTGGTACCAAATGAAAGCCTTAAGCGAGCTGAGCAACTTTTGTCATAGAACTGCATGCTCAAAGTGGCTGTAGAGTGCTGTGGTGGGGTGGGGTGGGGACTTAGGCGATTTTCGGTCAAAAATGAAAGTTTTCAAAAGTGGTCAAATTTGGTACCAAATGAAAGCCCTAAGCGAGCTGAGCAACTTTTGTCATAGAACTGCATGCTCAAGGTGGCTGTAGAGTGCTGTGGTGGGGTGGGGTGGGGACTTAGGCGATTTTGGGTCAAAAATGAAAGTTTTCAAAAGTGGTCAAATTTGGTACCAAATGAAAGCCCTAAGTGAGCTGAGCAACTTTTGACATGGGACCATCCACCAATATTTGCTGTGCCAAATAACGTCACGTGCCCATGAAACTTTTGTCTTTACTTCTTCAACCGGAATTTAAAGGATATATACGTATACCTATTTATATTTATTATATATTTAAAGGATATATATATACGATACAGCCAACACACACATATTATCCTCTTTTGTGCGGAGCATTTTTGTTACTTGTATAATTTAATAATAACTTGAGTTGGCTTTACGTATTGTATTTTGGTCTATTTGGCTGGAAAAGTGTAGATTTAATCTATAGTAACGGCTGAGCTTTTGCAGTTTCTAGAGTGCATGAAATAGCAAATTTTGATGGTTGTAGGTAGTTTCTTATCATAAAAAGCTAAAAAGTCCACCACTGTCTAGTCCCTGTCCACTATAAGTCTGTGCAGGCCAGCACCCAGGGTTTTGATAAGGGGTGGTCCAAGATGAGTGCAACGGGGGGTCTGGGGGCGGAGCCGCCCAGAAGTTAAAAATTTTTTATTTTAACCCAAAAACAGTACACTGGTCATTAATTTCTTGCAAAAAGTAAATTATCGCGCCGAGGGCGCGAACATTTTTTAAAAATAGCTGTTTTTGCCATACAAATAGCAAAAATTTTCCATTTTGTCATCCCAAAGGGGGGAGTCTAGGCCCTTTACCCCCCCCCCCCAAACTGGGTGCGGCCTTGAGTCTGTGTATATATGCTATATGCATAAAAGTTTACAGGCGGCAGTACAGATTTCAGGAGCCATTTTCAGATGTCAATGTAAAAAGAAAAAATCGTTCTTTTTCATCGAATCTATCCGATCAGATTAAATTTTTAAAGCAAAAATAATATGAAATGTGATAGCGTAGTAGCAAGAAAATAGCCTTTAAAGTTTGTTATTTTGCCAGTTTTCATCGGAAAAATTCCTTTTTTTCTGTTTCAAAATTCCTTTTTTATTCCTTTTTTCTGAGGAAGGCCGCGCAACAGCCCTGCGGTTGAATTTTTATTTTAGATTCTATCAGGCTGGCAACTGCACCAAGGAAAGAAGATGCCTTTTTCGTCACTCTTCTGGAGATATGTCATCCAGTAATGCTGCTGATAATAAAAACAGAAAGAAGCAGGAGGGTAGACAAGTCTGCAAGTTAGTATATCCGTAGTACAATGTTTACTCTTATATTTTGTTTTATTTCCAAAATTGGATAAAAGTTTAAGTGAAAGGATTAAGAACATAGAACAAAGAACGAGTGAAAATTAATCCTGCTTTCTGTGCTTGTTTAGATACTTTCTGAAGGGGGAATGTCGCAAAGGTGATTCATGTGAATATTCCCACAAGCCTGATAACATTGTCTGTGTTCATTACCTGAGAGATGCCTGTCGTAATGGTGATAAGTGCCTGTATGTTAATCTATTGCTGGTTTACTTTAGTGGGGAAAGGTAACCCCCGGTGAATTCTCCTACCCTTGTCAGGGTCCAGGGTGTCGGTGCTCATCCCCACATACACAGCCCTTGAGCCAGGAGTGCCACATCGAATGATGATTACAACCGTGGAGGAGGGACCAGCTCCTCGAGGCAGATGCCCTACACGGTCTCCTGTTACCTTCCCACATCAGTGGTGCCCATTTACTGACCAATTAAGGATGGATAGCTGGGTTGGTTAGTGCCCACGGCGAACCGATATCTGCCTAGTTTCTTGCTCAAGGGGATTTGTGAAAGCCTTGTGGCAGCGGGGATTCGAGCCTCGGACTATCGGATCCAAAGTCGAACGCCTTACATCTCGGCCATCACGGCAGTGGAGACGGGTAGGGGGGGGGCAGTAGAAGTAAGCTAAAATTGTCTAATAAATTTCAGCCTTCGTTCCTATATTTTGGTCTAAAACCATCTTTTTCGACTCAATTGACTTTTTGAGCACTAAGCTTTAACAGTACGTATATGTAGAAGACAGTATAATTCTGTAAACACTTTCTTGACAAAAACGTCAAAAATGTTCAGGCTTGTATGGTATCTTTTGGTCTGAAATCGTCTGTTTTGGGGTTTTTTGGGGGTTTTTGGGGAAACTGATGTTGTGAGCACTTTCAGCTGTAACATTATGTAGAAAACAGACTAATTTTACTGTATGTTTGCAATTTTAGACCACTTTTGACCTTCCCCACCATTCGTGGGAGCGTGATTCCACCCCGCTTGTCTTTTTTGCATTAAATAAACCCATTATTGTGATGTAAAGATTTACAATCTGTAGATTTCTCTTTTCCTGTCAGTTTGTTACCTTACGCTCTCTTCTTTCAATAAATTTTTCCAGCAGTTTTTAAGGTGGTGATTCCCTTTGGCCACATAAAGTTTGCACTTTTATTACTCATTCATTACTTGGAGTTAAGAAGCCATTTTTATATCAAAATGTAGCTTGACATTTTCTCTTTTTAATGCATGGCACGAAACTAATGTTTGCCTTTTAAAATATTTTTAACACATTTTAGAAGAAGTATAATTTTCCAGAATTTTTGCAGACTCAAGTAAATTTTTTCGCGAGACATCGGTTATATCATTCGATACTTCCATCAAATAGCTGGGGACGATTTTTTATTTATTGCGAGATCGCTCTTCGTTACAGAGAAATAAGCTGAAATGTGTGCGTAACTTGTATTTTGCCCACTTTTTCCCAATTTGTCAAGCTATTACTTTAGCTAGAAAGCAGTAATCGGGGCAACTAAAAAATCGTCCCTGGGTATATTTGTGCAGAACACATTTGTTCAGTAGCAGCCCTCCAGCTTGCATGGTGAATGCTCCACAATCTTTGAAAAAAATTGGTCGTGTTTTTGCAAAAACTACATTTTTTATGATAGCAGCCTACAGGATAGCAGTTGGAAGACGATCATGTGTCGGATAATTTGTCCCTGTGAGACCTTCAAGTCGACGCCCTTAGTTTGATTTTACGGCTTGCGTAGTTCAAGAAATGTTGGATTATTTGATTTCGGCAAAAATGACAAGTTTTCGACGCCAAAACAAGAAAAACGGATATATCTCACGGTAGAGAAAAGCTAGAAACTTGCTTCAAAAAGCAAAAATGTGAAGCTCAATGAGATCTTTCGAATGAATATAGTCATAACTGTATAGAAGCTGCCAAACGTTCAGAAATTGGGAAAAACCACTCTGACCGGAAATCTCGAATTTTTGAATCGGAATTGCGCGGAGGGTGTTAGAACGCTAAAAGAACTTATTTCGGAAAGTTTCATCAAATTTCATCTTGGTTTACGCCTCCAAATAACAATATGTGCCCAAAAGGAATCACCACCTTAAGACAAATTGTGTTTTATTTAAAGTCGTAATGCTCCTTATTTTTAGTGTACATATTTTATATTTTTTTTACTAGAGTGACACATTTTTCAGATTCTATCATCCTACATCGGCACGTCCTAAAGAGAAGCCAGGTGGACAGGGATCCGCGAGGAGCTCTTCTGATCGAACTGGCTCCACGGAGTCGGAACTATCTCGGCTGGAACCGCCGCCTTCAATTCCAGGTATATAGGTACATACGTATATACTTCGACTAATTAGTACCTGCATTATTTATTTTTGATTAATACCTACATAATTTATTCTGATTTCCTGTATACACTTCTGTTATTCAACAGGAGAAAGATAGGACAAAATAGGTTCAAATTCCCCCCATGTCTCCGTTTTTAGGTTCTTCTATGACGCAGAACCTAGATGTAGGTACTGCAAATTTTTAATTTCATTATTATATGAATCATCCCTCACATTTGCTAATGGGCCTTTATTTGTTATTATTATGTAGTTTTGATGCCTACGGTCCTTGCGACATAAAAATATTTATTTTTGTATGTGTTTCCAGTAATCTCTTTGAGTGCCATTAGCACCTTGTTGAATTCCATGACTATCAATGAGAAGGTTCGCAGTACTGTACTGGCCTGTGTTCGAGATGGAGGGATCAGTAGCACAGATGAAGCTGTGGCTTTGGCGGAAGTATTATCAAAGAAAAGGTAAACCTATGAATGTGTAGAATTACTACGGGTTTTAAGCACTTTTGCCTACGCTTATCAGGTAGTGCGCGTTAGCGCACTACCTAGAATAGGGGTAGTTTTTCGAAAACACGACCAATTTTTTCCCAAGATTGTGGGTGCATATTTACTAGCTATTATAGTTCTGAATTTTATAGGCTTTTTTTGTGAAACTTAGGTATTATGTACATGAAAGGCAACTCTTGGTACTGACCTGTGTGATTAAATTTTTTGTTATACGCTATCATATTGGACAATATTTCTTGCTTTGTTTTGTTGTTTTCCACTATGTATGTATTGTTGTTGTTCGTATTATCAACCATTCCTACTTCTTTCAGCATAGAATATACATAAAATTGTTTGCAAATGATGGAAAAGTTTTGAGGTGCCTTATCAGTTAAAGTGAATACAAAATGTTTACTTAATTGGTTTATTTTGTGTTTGAGTTCGTCAACGTTGAAGTTTGATTGAGCATTTGGTATTTGAATGGTAGTAACTCTTTTCTTAATAGTTTCACTTACGTAGATTGCCCAGTCCCTCAGTTTATCTATGTCCCATTTGTATTTTTTATGTAGTTTAGTTATATATTTAATTAAACCAGTATCAATGTTTCTTAGAGTATCCTTTGGTCGAATTTGGCGGTTGATCCTGTATTTTGGGCCATAATTTAGTAGTTGCCTAATTTGATGGTCTTCCACTACATCGAAATTTGAAGTGATTACATGATTATGGATAGGGTCCTTGTAGGGAGAGTTTAAGCAGTTACATGTAAATCCATTTTGATGAAAATTTTCCAGGAAGTCGTTGCATTTTAAGTTTGCTACCGTTGCGCGATAATTTAATATGAAGCTGGCAATTGGCTTGTCATATGAAAAGAAGATGCGTGGACTATGTGCTTGCGTCTTAGTGTCAGGATATGGCCATAAGTGTTTGCATGTTTCGAAAACTTTTTTAAATTTTATATCATCTATTTGTTTGTTAAATTCTATAACCATATTTTCTTTATTTTTATTTTTATTACATTTGTTTATTGTCATTATTTCTGTTCTGAATTCTGTGATATCCTTAATGAATTCATACAGTACATGATTTTTGAATTGTTCGTTTTGTATAGCTATTCTTTTGACACTGTTCCATGATATTGATGTGATTATCTTGTAAATTTCCTTCCTTGACCTAGTGTGTAAAGACAAGAGTTCATTTTGAGAAATATTTGTGATATTTTTATCAATTCGTTTTGTGCGAATCTTTTTACCTGAAGTTTCCTTGCGGACTAATAAATTGCGTAATATGGATTTTTTAGGATTCTCTCCATAAAGGAGATCATTTAAGGTGCTGGTGTCCTTTTGTGCAGTGCTTTTGTGGTGATTTTTCGAAACGCTATAACTTTCGCAATTTTGGGAGTTGGAAAGAGCTTTATATATCGTTTTAAAGCTTATAATCTGTACATTAACATGAGCTTACGAAACTAGCAAAATTGGCAAAAAATAGCAAAAAACTTCCGACATGCTGACATCTGACAGACTGAACATAGACCAAAAATTTTTGAACATCGATTTCTCAAAACTGTAGAATCGGCCAAAATTTTTTCTTGTGCCATGATATGAAGGACATGAGGGCCGAGGGACATTTTTTTGGATTTGGCTCAACAAGTCTCAGTACTCCAGAAAATCTGGCAAATGCGCGATGACATGAAATTTCGCAACTTTCTATTCAGTTTTCTCACAACTGGAGATGTTTTAGCTCAAACCAAGAAAAATGTCCCTCCGCAATAGGGCGAATTTTCATTCAGCCAAAAATCACGCGAATCCATTGGACAGTTTTTGAGAAATCAATGTTCAAAACAAAATAATCGCAATTTTGCCAAAATGGTTTTTTGGCGAATTCCCTAGCTTAAAGCAACGAACTCCAGCGAATAGGTATTGATAAAATGCGCAATTGGACGGTGTATCTATTGAGTATAAATAAGCCGAAATTGTCGATAAGATTTGGCAGTAATTTTGAAAAAACTGATTTCGTCAAAAATGGCCATTTTTTGACCCCAAAAATCGTTTTTGGCTTATACTGCCTTAACCACTAGAGGTAGCTCAAAAGTTGTAAAAGCAAAAACGTTCATTTTGGTGCCCTCTTTCCAGCCATAACAACCAATCCGGTGTAGCGACTAAGTACTGAGAGAATAAGGGCAAAAACCTAAACTTTCTTATCTTTAAACCTTAAAATCCGGGACTGGTCCCAGAATGTTAAAGAGCACGAAAATAAGGTATTTGGAAAGTTTAATCCACTTTCATAAAGAATTGAAGCTTGTAGGGTCGAATTTACACAAAGTGATACCAGCACCTTAAGCCATATGGATACTTGGTTTTTAACTGTTTGATCCAGTACTTTTCTCTTTCTCTTCTAATTTTTGTATCTAATTCTTTTGAATTTGTGCTTTCAATGATTTCGATGATTTGTACTGAAAAGGTTTTGCATACCCCCATATTAAAATGAATAGCAAGTCTTTTGCAGCTTGCTCGTAGTGTATTTTTTAAACTATTCCTGTGCTCTGCTATTCTTTTAGATAACTGTCTTCCTGTTTCTCCAACGTATTGCATTCCACATTGATCGCAAGTAATTAGATACACTACGTTATGACTTTTACAAGACGCTACCAATACCATCGCGGGAGACTTAATACTATATTCATTGTCATTGTAATATCCCTGTATCATATGACCTTCTTTATAATGCATGCAACATTTACAATTATTTCTATGGCATTTGACACCGGTTGTAATGGTCATTACTGCCGGTGGTTGTGTGTCTAAAATGCTTTCGTTTAAAGATGTGGACCCTGAGTCGACGGTATTGGGGTCGCCGAGGTCCAAATCCGGAATCCACCAGTTGGGGCATGTATCCTCCTCCCCTGCTACGGAGCCCCCGGAGGCATTATTCATAAGAAGACTATCCATAAGAAGAAGAAGAAACAACCGCAGGATCAGTGGCCAAAATCCTATCCATAAACCTATAATGTCGTCCATAATTCTGCTGATAATGTTTTCTTTTCAGGTTGAGCCACATATGTTGGTTCCGGTTTCTGTTGTCCAGGCAGAAGGCCCTCTCTCAAAAATTCAGTCCCTTCGTTATCACTAGCGGGCCTTCATAATGCTGAAAACATGTCATTCACTCCGACTACCCTGACAATACTTAGCTATATACTTATATTTTGTACTCTTGGTAGAATCAGGAGTACACATCTGCCACGGAGTACACCAAGAGAGTACACATTAGATACACATATTGTTCAGTTTTTTAATTTCAAGGGTGAGGATAGTCGAGACAAGACCCAGCTGTTATGCTTGTGAGGCTAGGATAACATACCGATAAACATGGGGACTAGGTAGGTGATGCCGTAAATAATTAGTTGCCCTATTACATAAATATCTTGCGTACACAAGGTACATAGTGTATACTGTTGAATGCTTTTGTACGCAGTCGTCGTCGCGTTAGTGTATCTGGTTTGAAAGCCATCACACACTCACTCAATTGATTTAGAACCACTGAAAATACCTTTAGTCATTCTGATTGGGTTAAGAGTAGTGTTTTGCACCGGCCCTGTCTAGACCGGCTGGCCGGCGGCCGGCCTGCTGGTCACAGGCCGGTCGGTCAAATACGGGTCAGCCGACCAGCCACCAGTGACACTTTGTGCGGCTTATCACACTAAACTTGCTAAAATATGCCTTGATAACAATTAAATATCTTATCGGCGAAAAGGGGTACCGGGCGAGCTGGGCTGCCGGCCCACAAAAAATGGGCCGGTGAACAATACTAGTTAAGAGTTTCTGTATAGTCAATAATGGAACTCACTGTTCTACTACAACTTTGCGAGTGACAACGTAATCGAAAGCGTTTTGCCCTAGTACCCGTTACAACATCCTAAGAGATAATTTTTCAAAACTCGCAAAGAGTGTCTAATCAATAATGGAACTCAAGCGAGACTGTTCTATTACAACTTTCCTAGAAATAATTTTCCAAAATTCGCAATAGAGGATTGACGATTTCTGTGGTGCTATTCGCTGGTCCTGTTTTCGTTGGTTTTATCCGTGTTCCAGAATCCGTTACAAGAAAGTAATCAAGCGTTTGTCTCTAGTAGTTGGGTGTTATCTTAACCGTTTCTTCACATGATAATTTTGATATTTTGTGAATAAAGACATGACCGGCCTCCTCTGGATCACTCAAGGAGCATCAGGACAGAAATGTCTGAGTTAGCAGTTTGCTGCCAGTATTCATCGCACTCGGTGACATCTGATTTACTTACGTATTGTTTAGTTTTGCTATCTGCATACTTTCATTTCTTACATTAAAGTTAACCTTGGAGTTAGGGTTAGAGTTAGAGTTAGGCCATTACAGTTAGGCCATTACATTCTGAAGAGTCAATTATGTTTACGTCATTAAAAACAGTAAAGCATTTAAGAGTTTTGTAACTCCCGCAATTTTACTAATGTTAAGAAATTCAAGTTTACTTTCACTAGTTTTGTTTTGATTCTTCCGCATTCGAAGTTAGGGTGCATGGGTTGCGGACTTATTTCGCACATTCGCTGATATTATGGAAGGATGTTCCCAGGATAACCTGAAATTACAAAGTGACAATTACTATTCAAACCCAAAAATTACCTTAGATTACACAGTGACCTTAAGGATCCAAACCCGAAAATTCTCATCTCTGTCTATTAATGCAATGTGTAGCCTGCATTTATACAAAGATCGGTAACAATTTTGAACAAAATTTCAATCATTCAATGCGTCGCCCGCAGGTCTACACTACATGAGCTATTTGTGAGAGTAACTAAGGTGGTGTAGCAAAGGGGGTCACCTTCATCTTCGTATCACCTGAAACTCCACGCGACATTAGCTTTTTATTGCTGTTGGCGCCATAGTCTTCGTCAAATATAACTGCTTATGCAGTATGCTAATTTCAATTGCGCACATTTAACTACCCTGGAGAACTCTGTTGGCGTCCTGTTCTACACTGTACGCCTACGCCATTTTTCGGCGTACAAGTAATAGACGTATGCCTACGCCACTTTTCGGCGTACAAGTAAGTCGAAGCGGAGGTACGCTCACTCGCTCTATGTTTATGTGCTTAAGCTCGAAAACACAAGCAGTGCGTGCGCGAATTTTGTGCCTGCTTCGAGTTTTCGAACATAAACATAGCGCTCAAAATTCTTTGAAGTGAAGGGTCTAATTTGCGGGTGGGGGGAGGGGTGGGCCGCTAGCGAGCAGAGCATACTTTTTGCGCTGATAACGTATAACAACTAAAAAATCGTCCCTGGGTATATTTGTGCCGAACACATTCGTTCAGTAGCAGCCCTCCAGCTTGCATGGTGAATGCTCCACAATCTTGGGAAAAAATTGGTCGTGTTTTCGAAAAACTACAGTTTTGATGACAGCAGCCTACAGGACAGCAGTTGGAAGACGATCATGCGTCGGATAATTTGTACCTGTGAGACCTTCAGATCGACGCCCTTAGTTTGATTTTGCGGCTGGCGTAATTCAAGAAATATTGGATTATTTGATTTCTGCAAAAATGACAAGTTTTGGCGCTAAAATAAGAAAATCGGCTATATCTCACGGTAGAGAAAAGCTAGAAACTTGCTTTAAGGTGATGGTATCCTCAGTGTGCTTTTGTGGTGATTTTTTGAAATGCTATAACTTTCGCAATTTTGGGAGTTGAAAATACCTTTATACATCATTTTAAAGCTAATAAGCTGTGCATTCTCATGAGCTCACGAAACTAGCAAAATTATCACAAAACTAGCAAAAAGTTTCTGGCTCACTGACATCTGATAGGTTGAATACAGACCAAAAATTTTGGAACATCGATTTCTCAAAACTATAGAATCGGCCAAAACTTTTTGTGGCGCCATGATGTGAAGGACATATGGGTCGAGGGACGTTTCTTTGGATTTGGGTCAACACGTCTCAATACTCCAGATAATCCGTCAAATGTGCGGTGACACGAAATTTCGCAACTTTGCATTCAGTTTTCTCGCAACTGGAGATGTTTTAGCTCAAACCAAGAAAAATGTCCCTCCGCAATAGGGCGAATTTTCATCCAGCCAAAAATCAGGCAAATCCATTGGGTAGTTTTTCAGAAATCGATGTTCAAAACAAAATAATCGCAGTTTTGTCAAAGTGGTTTTTCGGCCAAATCTCTGGCTTGAAGCAACGAATCCCAGCTAACAGACATTGATAAAATTGGCAATTTGACCCGGTATCGATTGAGTATAAACAAACGAAAATTGTCCGTATAATCTGGCTGTAATTTTGAAAAAACTGATTTTTTCGAAAATGGCCGTTTTTTGACCCCAAAAATCGTTTTTGGCTTATACTAACTTAACCCTGAGAGATAGCTCAAAGGTTGTAAAAGCAAAAATGTTCGTTTTTGTACCCTCTATCCATCCATAACAACCAATCTGATCTATCTACCATCTACTAAGAGTAATGCCAAAAACCAAAAATTTCTTACCTTTTCGTCTAAAAATGTGGGACCTTTTGGGCACATATCGTTATTTGGCGGCGTAAACCAAGATGAAATTTGATGAAACTTTCTGAAATAAGTTCTTTTAGCGTTCTAACACCCTTCGCGCAATCCCGATTCAAAAATTTGAGATTTCCGGTCAGAGTGGTTTTTCCCAATTTCTGTACGTTTGGCAGCTGCTGTACAGTTATGACTATATTCATTCGAAAGATCGCATTGAGCTTCACATTTTTGCATTTTGAAGCAAGTTTCTAGCTTTTCTCTATCGTGAGATATAGCCAATTTTCTTGTTTTGGCGTCGAAAACTTGTCATTTTTGCAGAAATCAAATATTCCAACATTTCTTGAACTACGCAAGCCGTAAAATCAAACTAAGAGCGTCGATCTGAAGGTCTCACAGCGACAAATTATCCGACGCATGATTGTCTTCCAACTGCTTTCCTGTAGGCTGCTATCATAAAAAATGTAGTTTTTGCAAAAACACGACTAATTTTTTTCAAGGATTGTGGAGCATTCAGCATGCAAGCAGCAGGGCTGCTACTGAACAAATGTGTTCTGAACAAATATACCCAGGGACGATTTTTTAGTTGCACCGATTGCTGCTTTCTAGCTAAAGTAATCGCATGACAAAGTTGGAAAAAGTAGGCAAAATACAGGTTACGCACACATTTCAGCTTATTTCTCTATAACAAAGAGCGATTTCACAATAAATAAAAAATCGTCCCCAGCTATTTGATGGAGGTATCGAATGATATAACCGATGTCTCGCGAAAAAATTCAGTTGAGTCTGCAAAAATTCTGAAAGATTATACTTCTTCTAAAATGTGCTAAAAATACTTTAAAAGGCAAACATTAGTTTCATGCCATGCGTTAAAAAGAGAAAATGTCAAGCTACATTTTGATATAAAATGGCTTCTTAAGTCCAAGTAATGAATGAGTAATAATGGTGCAAACTTTATGTGACCAAAGGGAATCACCACCTTAAAGAGCACCAAAATAGCATATTTGGAAAGTTTCATCTACTTTCATAAAGAATTGAAGCTTATAGGTCCAAATGTACACAAAAGGAAACCACCACCGTAAAAAGCAAAAATGTGAAGCTCAATGATCTCTTTCGAATGCATATAGTCACAACTGTATAGCAGCTGCCAAACGTTCAGAAATTGGGAAAAACTACTCTGGCCGGAAATCTCGAATTTGTGAATCGGGATTGCCCGGAGGATGTTGGAACGCTAAAAGAACTTATTTCGAAAATTTCATCATGATTTACGCCGCCAAATAACAATATGTGCCCAAAAGGAATCACCACCTTAAACGACGGAATTTGTAGTCTTCTCGCAGTTGTCAACTGTCAGCAATCTAAGCGGTTGCATAAACTTGGGCGCATCAGTGCAGCTTGGGAGCTCACTTTGGCGCATTAGGGAAAAAATGATGGAACTTCATTTCAACTTAACTACAGTGAGAAAGTATTTTAATAGCCAGTAGCAAGAGTACGTAATACATAAGAGTATGACAAGCGTCATACGCTATGTATTATCAGCTCGCTACATCCTCTGCACGCTATCGGCTTACCCCCCCTCCGCCTAAATCAGACCCCCCTTATCAAAGCGAATTCGCGCGCTATGCTTGCACGCTTTAGAACGAAAACACAACTAGTCAGTTGGTTCAAAGTGCGTCTGTTGCGTGTAAACATAGCGGGCGAATTTCTTTGGCAATTTATGGGGGGGGGGGGTAGGCCGATAGCGTGCAGAGGGTGTAACGAGCTGATGGTATATAATATGCCTGCTGTCATACTCTTATGTATTATGTACTCTTGCCAGTAGTTAAGTACAATAACTTTACTTAGTTAAGTACGTGCTGTTTAACCATCAGCAAGTGAAAATTAGTAACAATTTGAATAGTCTCACTCGCTGTTAATTAGAAAGGTACACAATTAACATTTCCTTCTGACCTAATTCCTACAGGTCTGCAAAGGAATATTGCACCTTTTGGGGCCAACTTGTTGTGACATATATTACGTTTTCAAAAAATTTTTACTTGCCTGCCATGCCATCCCTTCTCTAGTTCCGAGGAGGGGGTTCAGTTTCCCAAAATTTGCCGTCAAATGACTTGAAAACGGTGTAAAACTCAACGAAAAACAAGCCATATTTTGACGAAAATAAAATTTTTAAAAATTTTATATGAAACAAGTTTTGGAAATTTTTGAATTTGGGGGATGTTCAGGGCATAGGTGTAATTGGGGGGGGGAAGGGTTAACCCCCCCAGCCATTTTTCCAAACCGTCCAAAAAATTTTTAGGGGCCCCCGGTCCCCCCTCCAATTGGGGCGGGGGGTAGTCGCGCCGAAGGCGCGAACATTGGCCAAAAATTGGGTGTTTTTAGGGTATATAAATTTTGCAACATTTTTTAAAAAAGTCCAAATTTTTGGCTTAAAGTGTTTATTATCGCGAGAAATACACGTTTATAACGGTTTTATTGACTTCTAGACTCAATATTGACTTATTCTGGACTCTGAAACATGTTGGCAGCATAGGTGTGGCTGGGCAAAAAATCTGGGGGGGGGGTTCCCGACGGACGGTGGGGGACCCCTCCTAAATTTTCGATTTTATGCCATTTTTGACCACTTCTTGGCCAACATTTTGGGGAGGGTAGCAAAAATCTGAAAATCTGGGCCTGGGGGGGGGGTCGCCAAAATTTGTCATTTTGGTGGGGGGGTCACCCCCCCCCCCCCCCCCTAACACATCTATGGTTGGCAGTCAAGTTTTCGAGTTTAAAAACACTGTCTAATGTTAAAATTACTTAATGATTACATGTTTTTTGGCATTAGCAATGGCTGAAAATGTGATTTTTGGCATAAAAATAGAAAAATTTTTGGGGGAGGTTTGGGGGGTCGTGCGGGGGGCGGGTTTGGGCTCAGTGGCGGATCCAGGGAGGGGGCCCGGGGGGCCCCCCTTTGCGATTTGGGCCCCCTCCTTTGACATTCCGGGCCCCCCCTAGAAAAATTTTTCAGCTGTTTGTATGCATATTTTGAGTGAAAATTAAGCTTAATTTTAATAAATTTCACAAATTTTTTAAAAAATTTCGCCTGCGGCGCACTTATGCTTCTGTGCTGCTTTATAACGTATGTATACGTAGTTCTGTGACAGAACTTGTGTCTCATAAAAGTGTCTTCTATTTTGTTTCCTTTCCTGTTTTGTAAGTATATAATTGTACTCAACTCCATTTTATCTTATGACTATGTATGTATATAAATGGGAAATGCGGGATTGATATATAATTGGCAGCTTCTGAAAGTGCTCTAGAATAAATTGTGTAAGTGAAAAATTCTGAAAAGCATCCAATTCCCGTTTGGTTTTCCACTGATCGATTATACAACTCAATAACTCATCTTAAGTCTTAACTAATCTTTTATGCTTTTTAAACATTACATTTGAATTGCTTAATTTTCCACGATTTCAAAAATTTCTCAACTTCTGGGGGGCTCCGCCCCGCCCCCCAGACCCCCCGTTTTGCACATTATCTTCCTTGCCCTTGTCACTTGTCCTCTTTTTTGTCACCATTCCGTGTATATATATACTATTTTACTGCAAGTTTTTTCATTTCGTAAGTTACTATATGTACATATATATATATATCCATTTTATTTATTTAATCTTTTCAAAAGTTTGCATGACGGATTTTTTTCCAATTTCAAAAAATTCTTTAGCTTCTGGGGGGCTCTGCCCCCCAGACCCCCCCGTGTACTTGTTGTGTAATTTCTCCATGCTTTGCTTCACTCACGGGATATGTAGTTGTTTTCAAATTGGTAAGTGAACTATATACCCTTTCCATACACAATTTTAATTTTCTTTTAAAAATATTAAAATATTTTGTTCCCGGAAAAAGAAATTTTTACCCCCCCCCCTCTCGGAAAAATTTGGTTACCCCCCCTGAAAAATTTTTAAGCGGGCCCCCCCTTTTCAAAATCCTGGATCCGCCACTGTTTGGGCTTGGGGGTCTAAAAAGGGCCCCCCCAAAATTCCGGGGGAGGGGGCCCCCAACCCAAACCCCCGTTCCACGTATGGTTCAGGGGTTACCACCTCGACCTCACCCTTACATTTCCGGGTCGACCACCAAAATTTTTCAGATTTATTCCCCCCTCCCAACCAAAATTTCTAGTGATACTTTGCTGGTAACACGAGCTAAAAATGCAAGAATTTGGATGTTTGAAACATTTTCTAAATTTTATAGTATATGTATGTATGTATATGTATATATAGCCATTTTTGCATAAGTGTGGTGACGTATTTTCACAACATTTCGGGAAGCGGGAGCGGGGTGACACACAAAATGGCCGGTTCACCAATATGAAAAATTTCCGCGACCCCCAGATTTTCAGATTTTGCTTCCCCCCCCGGCCCCCAGCTTTTCGGCCGACAAGTGACCAAAAATGGAAAAATATTTAGGGGTTTTTGCGACGCCCCCACATTTTTTGCCCAGCCATACCTATGGTCTTACAGCCACGGTATGTATATATGTATATGCAGTGGCGTAGATAGGTCATTGCTTCGGGGGGGGCGGATTTTCGGCAAGTCGGGGGGGGGGGGGGTCCGGAGCCCGACCTCCCCCCCTCCCTGAAATTGTGCAATTTTTTACCTCGACCCACAATCAGCTTTCAATATTTCTATAAGTAAAATTGAGTTTTTCAGATTTTCACCAAAAACGGGTACAGCAGCTTTAATTCTTAATTAGTATCTAAACTTGAGAAATTTTCTCAGATTTTCACCAAAAACGGCTTGATTATTAAAGCTGACATTTTTCTGATTTTCACCAAAAACTGCTAGAGAAACTTTATATATATAATTCTTTAATGCCAGTTGAAAATTTTTAACTTTCTAAATTTTTTGAAAGGAATTGCTTTTGAATCCACAGAAGTTGAGAATTTTTGATATTTCAGACTTGAAAGCAGTTTTTCAATGCACTTTTTATTTCAGATCAGCAAATAATCTGAGAGCTAGCATTGTACGCGTGGAAGCGCTGTGGAGAAACCAAATGTCGCGAAGAAATAGGACCCGCGGGAGTCTGGGGGCGGAGCCCCCCGAAGTTGCAGAATTTTTCATATTTACACTCCCTGAGGAATAATTTTGAGCACTTTCTTTATTAAGTGCCACATCTGCAAGACTAAAGAGAGAAACATTTATTTTAGGAAAACGAAGTAATCAATATCAAGTTGTCATAGTAGTTAGCAATATGAGTAAGAACGCACAATCAGGAGTATGGGAGCGCTGCCCCCAGTAGAAAATTTTCAGAAATATTACGTTTTAAACCTATTTTTCCGGTAACTTTCGCACAAAGTCGTCATCTACATTTGTCATGTACATCTACGTCATCTGTATTTGACTCAGAGCGAGCAAATTTTTTGAAAAATTAAAGGCTTGAAACCTATATATATTTCAGACTACTGTTCCAGCAAAAACTGGCGCAGTAAGTTAAGCTCGCGCTGCGCGCGAGCTTAAAAATTTTTTCCACTGGCAAAATTTACAGGGGGGCAAAGGTGCTTCGGGGGGGGGGGCCCCCCCGGGCGCCCCCCCCTTATCTACGCCCATGTGTATATGCCGATCGAGCCCGTACTGTATTGCCAAGTCTTGTCAAGAGTCTCTAGCGACCTTAGCCATTAAAAATTTTCGGGGGGGATGCAAAACTGTTTTAGGAGTCTGGGCCCTGGGGGGCAGAAGAGCCCCACACAGGGAGAACTTTGTTGCGTAAAATCTTTGTAAATTGCTGCGCAAGGTACAACGATTTTACAATGATTTTACAACGAAATTTTAATGATATCTTAATATTTTTTAATGGATTTACAATGATTATATCCGCTTTTACCATGTGAGTTTAACGGATTTACGGAAATGGAAATGGAATGAAATGAACAATGGTTTTACATCGATTCTTATATATACAAGAAATAAAAATGCTCCTCTGGAGCATGAAAAAGTAATATGGGTGATGGTGAGTTTGCAAAATCAAGGAGGACTAGTTTTTAAAATGCTTAATATGGGGCTAGGTTAAAAAATAGAAGAGGACTAGGTTGTGAGCGAATTAATATGGGCACAGCTTCGCCGAACAACCCATATTCGCGGTTTGTAAATGTAAATTATTATGCATATCCACGATACATTTGGTTTATAGTTCATAAATAACCTACAGCTACGGTATGTGCTCAAGCTTTATTCGAACTTTTATTTTAGCAAACGTTTTCTTCGATAAGTGCTTCATACTAACCAGCGCATTTTACGTATCCATTTATACGGAAAATTTATATTCAAGAATAATTTAGGACTCTCCCACGATCTTCTATTTCCTCAAGACTTGGACCAATAGCTTTAGCATCATATCCTTAGACCTCTCCTAGTAGTAGAGCCTGCGGTAGTTCAACACAACAAAATGATGATAATTTACGTATATATTCCCAGCAGCTAGTCTAACAGTACATGCAAACAGCTATATTCGATGAGTATTCAACTGCTTAAATTTTTTATTGACTGACATTGATAGCTCTAAGCTAAGACGAAACGTGAAATCCCGCGAATATGGGTTGTTCGGCGAAGCTGTGCCCATATTAATTCGCTCACAACCTAGTCCTCTTCTATTTTTTAACCTAGCCCCATATTAAGCATTTTAAAAACTAGTCCTCCTTGATTTTGCAACCTCACCATCACCCATATTACTTTTTCATGCTCCAGAGGAGCATTTTTATTTCTTGTCCTTCTGTCATTTTAAAGGATCCCTTTCCAGCAATGCGGTAATGGATACAAGGAGCTTGAACAGTGCCATGCTAAACGAGCGTAGTCGATTTACAATATATGCCCCCAACAAAACGCCGAAAAACGCTGTTTTAAGGGGTTTGACCACTGGTCAATAGGCCCCATAGACCGTAGTGACCACTGGTCACTCCCTCGATTTCGGCAATATACCCATTGAAACGAGCGTAGTGGATTTACTATATATGCCCCCGATCAAAACGCCAAAAAACGCAGTTTTAGGCCGTTTGACCAGTGGTCAATAGCACTCCTAGGCCGTAGTGACCAGTGGTCACTTCCGTCGGTTTCGGCAATATGCCCATTGAAACGAGCGTAGTCGATTTACTATATATGCCCTCTAGCAAAACGCCGAAAAACGCAGTTTTGGGCCGTTTGACCAGTGGTCAATAGGCCCCATAGGCTGTAGTGACCAGTGGTCACTTCCGTCGGTTTCGGCGATACTCCCATTGAAACGAGCGTAGTCGATTTACTATATATGCCCCCGACCAAAACGCCGAAATACGCAGTTTTAGGCCGTTTGACCAGTGGTCAATAGGCCCCGTAGGCTGTAGTGACCAGTGGTCACTTCCGTCGGTTTCGGCGATATGCCCATTGAAACGAGCGTAGTCGATTTACTATATATGCCCCCGACCAAAACGCCGAAAAACGCAGTTTTAGGCCGTTTGACCAGTGGTCAATAGGCCCCATAGGCTGTAGTGACCAGTGGTCACTTCCGTCGGTTTCGGCAATATGCCCATTGAAACGAGCGTAGTCGATTTACTATATATGCCCCCGACCAAAACGCCGAAAAACGCTGTTTTGGGCCGTTTGACCAGTGGTCAATAGACCCCATAGGCTGTAGTGACCAGTGGTCACTTCCGTCGGTTTCGGCAATATGCCCATTGAAACGAGCGTAGTCGATTTACTATATATGTGCCCGACCAAAGCGCAGAAAAACGCAGTTTTTGGCCGTTTGACCAGTGGTCAATAGGCCCCATAGGCTGTAGTGACCAGTGGTCACTTCCGTCGGTTTCGGCGATATGCCCATTGAAACGAGCGTAGTCGATTTGCTATATATGCCTCCGACCAAAACGCCGAAAAACGCTGTTTAGAGCGAGTTTTCCCAACTTTGACCCTGGGCGAGGAACCACGGGAGCCATGCTGACCAGTGGTCACTTCGGGCGGTATCGGCAGTATGCTCATCGTTTTCAGCGACCCTGATTTACTATATATGGGCACCACCCCAAGGCCGAAAAACGCCATTTTTAGTGACTTTTAGGCCATTTCAAGTAAAAGTGGGACTTAGAAACTTTTCGCCCAAACAGGCCAAAAAAATGCAAAGTTTGGGCCCATCTCCTGAAAGCTAGGGAGCAAAATTAAAAAATCCCCCTCGTTACTTTATGCACCCCTACTGGTAATTTTCAACAAAAGATACTAGACCTCTCCAGCTTCTACCCAGTTCTAGAAAAGTGTGACCAAAATTTGCGAAAAAAGTCCGACTTTGGGACCTTGGCACAGAGCCAAAATTGGCCAGGTGCCAAAATGACCAAAAAAAGGTAGCATGGGGGGATCCTGTCTACCAACATATAATAGTAGTATTGTGCCAAAATGCCCACATCGTTCCAACACTTAGCCGTAAAATGCATTTCCAATAAGCGTTATTCACCGAGAAAAAAAAACAAACGCACGGTAACTATCGCCTAGTGCAAAAATTCGAAGTTTCGAATTCGAACCAAAAGTATGGTGGTACTTGTAGTACTACTCGAGTTGTTTACGATGGTAACCTTTTTACCACCGCCGGACCTCTAATTAGCTGGCACCAGGCCAACACGGTCTCCAGGGGGCCGCGCAGACGCCTTTATACCCATATTATGTAGGGGCGCTATCGCGCCCCTACATAATATACCACGTATTTACGATAATTTTACCGCGTTGTAAACTTGTGGTAAATCTGTTGTAAAATCGTTGTAAATGATATTGGACCAATTTACACTGTTTTTACAACGAATTTACAACGTTTTTATAACGATTTTACCACATGGTACATTTGTAAAATCATGGTAAATGTTTAAAACGCTTTTACAACAGTTTTAAAACAAATTTACAACGTTGTAAAGATGTTGTAAATTTGTTAAAGCGTTTTCAAAAGCATTGTAAAAATTTACAATGATTTTACAGCAAATTTACTATGTGGTAAAATCGTTATAAAGACGTTGTAAATTCGTTGTAAAAGTTGTAAAAACATTGTAAATTGGTCCAATTTCATTTAAAACGATTTTACAACAGACTTACCACAATTTTGCAATGTGGTAAAATTATTGTAAATACGTATAAGAATCTATGTAAAACCATTGTAAATCCGTTAAACTCACATGGTAAAAGCGGATATAATCATTGTAAATCCATTAAAAAATATTAAGATATCATTAAAATTTCGTTGTAAAATCATTGTAAAATCGTTGTACCTTGCGCAGCAATTTACAACGATTTTACCCACCAAGGTTGGCGCGACTCCGGGCGGGAGGCCCCAAAAATTTTTGGTTGGGGGGTTGGTTTGGAAAGGCTTGGAGGAACGGGCGGTTCCCCCCAAGCCCCCCTTCCCCAATAACACCTATGGCGGAAAGTGCTGGGAGGGGGTTCGGGTTCGGGGCGTAACCCAAAGTGGGGGAGATGTCAAAAAGGGGTTAAAGGGGTCATCATGTTGGGGTTAAAGTTGGTAGAAAATGGGGAGGGGGTGAGGCGTGAGGAACCCGAATTGGAGGTGTCGCCGCCCCCCCCCTAAAAATTATTTCCATTCCAACCCCTCCCCCAAATGGGCCTACGGCGACTCCCCCTAAAAATTTTCAGACCCCTATCTAACTTTTTGAAATGAAGTGAGAAATGAGTGAAAATGGTCGAATGACCGTGTAAAACAAGGCTGCGCAGAAGCTGCGCAGATTATGTGCGCAAAAAATTGTACGTGTCGAGTTTAGTATATTTGCCAAGTTTCATCCCCGTACCACTTTCTGTTAAAAAGTTGCGCCAAAAATCGCTTATGAAAATTGTGTTTTTTCTTTTTTTCCGGTTTCTCGCTTTTGATGTCTCGTAAGGGGGTTTTGTAGCTTGAATAACTACAGATAGAAAAATTTTTGCCTATGAAACCCATATATGTTCTTGTAGTACAAATCGAAAATAAGAAAATAAGCTAGTTTTTATGCCTCCCGGAGCCGGAAAAAATTTTTGGCTGGGGGCCAAAGTCGGCCAAAACGCTAAAATGGCCAAAAAGTATGCTTCAAAGGCGCCTTAATAAGTCAGACTTGGCTATATATGGGGCAGTACTGACTATATGGTTAAACAGTACACATATCGGGGTCGTTCAAATGCTATATGATTTTCCGTCTCTGTGCGTAATTTTTCGGTACTGGCCGGCCAAATTTGGTGAATTTTGGGTCGAACTTTGAACTTAATTTTTTCGCTTATTTTGCTACATGGGTGGCTCAAATTTTGCATACAAAGGTTTTTTGGGACGGAGAATCGATTCCCGCTAGCAGTTTTGCTGCCCGAGTAACCCAAGTTGCTGGGCTGGTTCCACTTGACCGCCTGAGGGGTCAAGTCGGTAACCGCTTCCCGGAGGTCTATAGTAGGCTTCACTTAGCCTCTCCAAACTTTGTCTATAGGGGTTTTCTGGTGCTCCCAGCTCATTCCCGGTGTCCGTTTTGCCGTCTGACCCACCCATCTTGCTGTGCTGGTTCCACTTTGCCGTCTGGAGGGTCATGTCGGCAACCGTTTCCTGGAGGTCCATACTAGGCTCTACTTGGCCTCTCAAAACTTTCTCTATAGGGGTTTTCTGGTGCGCCCAGCTCATTTCCGGTGTCGGTTTTGCTGTACAACGCACCCATTTTGCTGGGCTGGCTCCACTTGACCGTCTGAGGGGTCAGGTCGGTAAGTGGTCAGGTGGTCCAAAATAAAATTTTCCAAAAGTGGTCAAATTTGGTACCAACTGAAAGCCCTAAGTGAGCTGAGCAACTTTTGTCATGGAATTGTATAGTTAAAGTGGCTGTAGAGTGCTGTGGTGGGGTGGGACGGGAACTTAGGCGATTTTTGGCCAAAAATGAAATTTTTCAAAAGTGGTCAAATTTGGTACCAAATGAAAGCCCTAAGCGCGCTGAGCAACTTTTGTCATAGAATTGCATGCTCAAAGTGGCTGTAGAGTGCTACGGTGGGGTGGGGTGGGGACTTGGCGATTTTGGGTCAAATATGAAATTTTCCAAAAGTGGTCAAAATAGTGGCTGCTTGCGCATGGTGTTCGGAAATATATTATGTTGGTTCTTTTTTGCGCATACATATGTAAAAGAATGGAAAACAAGAACCAAAAATGCTCCTTCGTCGCATGTAAAATACATATGAGTACTCTCAGGCAGGTTGTACAACCACGGAAACTAGCCTGTAAAGTGCATATGAGTGGCGTTGAGGTTGTAAATTAAGGAAAACAAGTTGCAACGGCTTAACATATGAGCCTGTCCTACAACGAGGCTCATATTGGCGTCACAGTGCAGCCTCGTTAAAGATCATCAGATCATCATATTAAAGAAAAAACGAGTGAATAGAAATAATATGTTAACATTGTGGCCTGAAAGAAATGGACTGAACGAAGTGAACTGCGACACCTCAAGTCGAACTGTACATGCAAGCTGATGTTTCCCGAAACACCATGGCACCTACTATTTCCGGAAGCACTATAGTACACCTACTGTATTCTCGGAACACTATGACACACTACTCTCACATACGTATATATATAATGCTTTCCCACTTGGCTCTGAGTCAGAGCGCAGAGTGGCATGCCGTATAATGCGTATGCACAGTATAATGTCTTAGCGAGAAGATATTGTGTAAAGGACAATTTTGTAGTGAAAAGCTTTACGTGCTATTTATATGAAGGTCAAATATCGACAAATTATATTATGACATACGCCAATATGAGCCTCGTTGTAGGACAGGCTCATATGTTAAGCCGTTGCAACTTGTTTTCCTTAATTTACAACCTCAACGCCACTCATATGCATTTTACAGGCTAGTTTCCGTGGTTGTACAACCTGCCTGAGAGTACTCATATGTATTTTACATGCGAGGAAGGAGCATTTTTGGTTCTTGTATATATATATATTATGGTTTGTTTGTTACGTATATATATTTACTTATACTGTATATATATATTTGTTTTAGGATATAGTAAACCTTTTGATATATATACTTACATATATTTCTGCACATAGAATCATGAGTCCGCCTGGACTCAGCGGCAAAAGGAAAGCTGCCAAGTCGGGAAAACAGTCGAAGAAAAGGAAGCTAAATGAAGACACAAGTAGGCTTGCCATGCCCATGAGGGTTCTCCGAGCGCCTCTTAAAAGAGATAGAAAGTCAACCTCTACTTTGCGGCATAGTTCTTTTTCCGTGTAGGGGGATGGTTCTTGACGCAAACTTTTTTATTGTGTTGCCCACTTTTCCAAAGGAATGGGCAACACTTTGTTATCGTTCTGTGCTTATTATTATCCGTCTGTCTCCCGGAAGCAAGATGGTTCCGAAATTCAGGGTTTTGAAAATTCAGATTATTTCGGATGGTAAGGGGGACCAAGGCGAAATTTCAAAATTCCAAACTTTGGTCAAAAATTTTTTGTCTCCGATTTTGCTTAAAAGTTGGTCATAGGGTAACCCGGGGACGCAGATTCCAAATCTGCAATCGAAATTTTTCTAGCCCTTATGGATCTCGAGATATGGCCTAAAGTTACACTGTTGGAGACCACAAAAGTGAGCAAACTGCCCAGAAACGCCTGATATAAGAGTTTTTGAACTTGTTAGTCAAATTGAGTTGGTGGATTTGCTAGGATAACTTTTAAGAAGCTGTATCAAATTCCTTTCATCAATAATTATAGAAAATCTCTTATCCCAACTGCCCTTTTAATTTTATAGGCAACATTTAGCAAAAATTTTTCAAAATGAAAGTTCTTGAATCCAGCTGATTTTGATATCATTCGAAAGCTCTCAACGAGCTAAGAAAAAGCTGTAATAGCAATAAAGCGTGAAAATATACCAAATTCGAGTTTTGACCCTCGATACGCTGATGTTGCAAAAATTGGTCAAAAATGAAAGTTGGCGGATCGGGCTCATATATACTAGCATCATTCGAAAGCTCTTGACGACCTGAGAAAGAGTTGTAATATGACCGAAGCATGAAACTGTACGAAAAATTAGTTTTAACCCCAAAGGGACGTGTTGTGAGCAACACATTCTTGCAGTAGCGCTAGTTTTATTATTATTTTTATTAACATTTATCCTGACGCAAGCCTGATGCAGTTGTACGTGTCGATTTCAGCTGAAATCAGAAGAGATTTTATGTTTAAGTTATGTAGGTTTAGTACGTAGCACGTTATATGCATAATTTAGAGTTTTAAAATTTTAATAATTTTCTGCTTGGGACTGCATCCCAGACAAATTTTGAATGTCAAAGCTAGGTTTACTTAAATTGTTGGTTGTCTCATCGATTTGAATGAAAACAGCAATAGTATATACTTTTATGTATGTAACCTGAAATTATAGCAAAACCGGAATTTTTAACAAAACTTACATATGAACATTTTATACTTGATCTCCCAATCTTAAGGTCCGGCTGCGGTACCGGGCTTACGGTGGGTTACGATGAGTTCCAGCATATATATAGAGCATATATATATGCTCTTTCGCAATCGCTATGGCAAATGCTCTACATACAGCAAGGTGGAGGGTGACAACTACATCGTGTACGTATAGACACACACAAAAGTTTTTGCTGTTCTGATCTAATTTTTGTCATAGGGGTCGCGGCAATAAGTTGGGGCGGGGGGTAGTCGCGCCGAAGGCGCGAACATTGGCCAAAAATTGGGTGTTTTTAGGGTATATAAATTTTGCAGCATTTTTCAAAAAAGTCCAAATTTTTGGCTTAAAGTGTTTATTATCGCGAGAAATACACGTTTATAACGGTTTTATTGACTTCTAGACTCAATATTGGCTTATTCTGGACTCTGAAACATGTTGGCAGCATAGGTGTGGCTGGGCAAAAAATCTGGGGGGGGGTTCCCGACGGACGGTGGGGGACCCCTCCTAAATTTTCGATTTTATGCCTTTTTTGGCCACTTCTTGGCCAAAATTCTGGGGAGGGTAGCAAAAATCTGAAAATCTGGGACTGGGGGGGGTCGCCAAAATTTGTCATTTTGGTGGGGGGGTCACCCACCCCTAACACATCTATGGTTGGCAGTCAAGTTTTCGAGTTTAAAAACACTGTCTAATGTTAAAATTACTTAATGATTACATGTTTTTTGGCATTAGCAATGGCTGAAAATGTGATTTTTGGCATAAAAATAGAAAAATTTTTGGGGGAGGTTTGGGGGGTCGTGCGGGGGGCGGGTTTGGGCTCAGTGGCGGATCCAGGGGGGGCCCGGGGGCCCCCTTTTGCGATTTGGGCCCCCTCCTTTGACATTCCGGCCCCCCGCTAGAAAAAAATTTTCAGCTGTTTGTATGCAGATTGTGAGTAAAAATTAAGCTTAATTTTAATAAATTTCACAAATTTTTTAAAAAATTTCGCCTGCGGCGCGCTTATGCTTCTGTGCTGCTTTATAACGTATATATACGTAGTTCTGTGACAGAACTTGTGTCTCATAAAGTGTCTTCTATTTTGTTTCCTTTCCTGTTTTGTAAGTATATATAGTCAGAGGGGGGAAAAAAACAACGATTTTCGAAATAAGGTTATTACTCGCTACAGACTGTAGCTAGCAAGACGCTTTATATACCAGCATGTAGGGCTTGGCCTGTACTTTCTATACCACCAGTAAAATCAGCATTCGGTTGTACTTCTAGTAGGCTAGCCTCAATATAGACCATCTTTTTTTTCCCCCACAAGTGGGGGGAAAAAAGATGGGGGTGGGGAAAAAAAGATGGCACCAAATTTCGTTCCTTCACCACCATAGCAGCAGATAAATGGCATTTAAAGGCATAAAACGCAATATCTACTTCTAACAACTCGTTGCCGGCAGCCAGGCTTAGTATTATCCATCGTAAATGCCAAACTTAGTAATGAGCTAACATTGCTAGGAAATTAAGATTTTTGGTCTACAAAATCTTATTTTTTCCGGTAATTTATAATTTAATCGCCTTTTGTGTTAACTTGCAATGATAAAATACACCATTTTGCAATATTAACCCGCAAGAAATTGAGTGTTTTATTTATGATGGGTGGCAAAATCGCACAAAAGTGTTCAGGGGTCATCCATTTCGGGTGGAGTCTTTTGCATATCCACACTTGTGAAACTCTCTGGAATGTCCACAGTTCATAATATCACAAAAATATTGTTTATGGACCCTAATTTTCTTGTTATCTGCATGATTTACCCCCCTGGGAATATTTGCCAGCATTCCTCCACAGGGGCAGGTCATATGGCTCTTTTCGGCAGCGGAAGGTCAATTGGGGGGGTATAACAGTTCAAATGAGTAAACAATTAGTCGTTATTTTTGCTTAAATCAAAAAAAAAACGAAACTGCCGGCAAAAAAGCACACCATTGTTTTTTCCCCCTCTGGTGCAAAAAAGTGTGGGGGAAAAAAAAGATGGTCACTATTTCTCAACCGTGTGACCTAGCGAAAATCCGACTAGCCCACGTTATAGAGCACATCCACAAACCCCTTCATGCACAAAATGACTCCTGTAACTATTACCAGTAAGTTGGCATAATCTTAGAAAATTTGAAAAATCCTTAGGTTTTTGGACAATTTTTGGGTGTCAACTTCGGACCCATGCCACACGAAGGCTCAATCAACAGGAACGGTTATTTGTATTATGATCTTAAAGTACAAGACTTGAACTTTCATTTGCACTAGATTTTGTATCTCTATCTTATACCAGTCGAGCAGGGTGAGCCGTTGTTTTTTTCCCCCACTTTGCCGGTGATGCTTTTTCCCCCCTCTGACTATAATTGTACTCAACTCCTTCATTTTATCTTATGACTATATATGTATGTATATAAATGGGAAATGCGGGATTGATATATAATTGGCAGCTTCTGAAAGTGCTCTAGAATAAATTGTGTAAGTGAAAAATTCTGAAAAGTATCCAATTCCCGTTTGGTTTTCCACTGATCGATTATACAACTCAATAACTCATCTTAAGTCTTAACTAATCTTTTATGCTTTTTAAACATTACATTTGAATTGCTTAATTTTCCACGATTTCAAAAATTTTTCAACTTCTGGGGGGCTCCGCCCCGCCCCCCAGACCCCCCGTTTTGCACATTATCTTCCTTGCCCTTGTCACTTGTCCTCTTTTTTGTCACCATTCCGTGTATATATATACTATTTTACTGCAAGTTTTTTTCATTTCGTAAGTTACTATATGTACATATCATAGGGGTCGCGGCAGCGACCCCTATAATATGTGTGAAAAGTGGCTGGAGACAGCGTAAAATAAGCTGCGCAGAAGCTGCGCAAAATCCTGCGCAGATCCTGCGCAGATTTCATGCGCAAATTGTAGAGCACATCGAGTTTAGTATGTCTGTGAAGTTTCAGCCCCGTATCACTTACCGTTAAAAAGTTGCGCCCCGGACCGGTTATGGCGGCGATGTTTTTTTTCCGGTTTCTCCTATTTGATGGTTGTATTGTACATAATGTTCGCCGCTTTCACGTGATCTGCAGCGGTGGGCCAACCTAAAGGGCTATGGGGTCTAGTAGTACCCTCTAAAGAATTTAAGAATCACAACTTTTTTTGCGCCGCAGCTGCGCCACAGCGCCGCAGTGGCGCCGCAAAGTCGGCTCATAGCGAAAAGTGACCATTTTTGTGGTCGTCGCTCAAGTCGAACGTTACGAGTTGGAGCTGATTTCTTTTTGTATTCAGAAATTACATATATTGAACTAACTATCTATTTAACTTTGAAAGCTCAAATCTTCCATACAATGGTTTTCTGGCACGGAGAATCGATTCCCGCAGTCAGTTTTACCGTCAGACCCACCCATCTTGCTGGGCTGGTTCCACTTTGCCGTCGGGAGGGTCAAGTCGGAAACCGCTTCCTGGAGGTCCATAGTAGGCTTTACCTGGCCTCTCAAAACTTTGTCTATAGGGGTTTTCTGGTGCGCCCAGCTCATTCCCGGCGTCCTTTTTGCCGTAGGACTCATCCATCTTGCTGTGCTGGTTCCACTTTGCCGTCTGGAGGGTCATGTCGGAAACCGCTTCCTGGAGGTCCATAGTAGGCTCTACCTGGCCTCTCAGCACTTTGTCTATAGGGGTTTTCTGGTGCGCCCAGCTCATTCCCGGTGTCCTTTTTGTCGTAGGACTCATCCATCTTGCTGTGCTGGTTCCACTTTGCCGTCTGGAGGGTCATGTCGGAAACCGCTTCCTGGAGGTCCATAGTAGGCTCTACTTGGCCTCTCAAAACTTTCTCTATAGGGGTTTTCTGGTGCGCCCAGCTCATTTCTCATTTTTGAAATGAAGTGAGAAATGAGTGAAAATGGTCGAATGACCGTGTAAAACAAGGCTGCGCAGAAGCTGCGCAGATTATGTGCGCAAAAAATTGTACGTGTCGAGTTTAGTATATTTGCCAAGTTTCATCCCCGTACCACTTTCTGTTAAAAAGTTGCGCCAAAAATCGCTTATGAAAATTGTGTTTTTTCTTTTTTTCCGGTTTCTCGCTTTTGATGTCTCGTAAGGGGGTTTTGTAGCTTGAATAACTACAGATAGAAAAATTTTTGCCTATGAAACCCATATATGTTCTTGTAGTACAAATCGAAAATAAGAAAATTAGTTTTTATGCCTCCCGGAGCCGGAAAAAATTTTTGGCTGGGGGCCAAAGTCGGCCAAAACGCTAAAATGGCCAAAAAGTATGCTTCAAAGGCGCCTTAATAAGTCAGACTTGGCTATATATGGGGCAGTACTGACTATATGGTTAAACAGTACACATATCGGGGTCGTTCAAATGCTATATGATTTTCCGTCTCTGTGCGTAATTTTTCGGTACTGGCCGGCCAAATTTGGTGAATTTTGGGTCGAACTTTGAACTTAATTTTTTCGCTTATTTTGCTACATGGGTGGCTCAAATTTTGCATACAAAGGTTTTTTGGGACGGAGAATTGATTCCCGCTAGCAGTTTTGCTGCCCGAGTAACCCAAGTTGCTGGGCTGGTTCCACTTGACCGCCTGAGGGTCAAGTCGGTAACCGCTTCCCGGAGGTCTATAGTAGGCTTCACTTAGCCTCTCCAAACTTTGTCTATAGGGGTTTTCTGGTGCTCCCAGCTCATTCCCGGTGTCCGTTTTGCCGTCTGACCCACCCATCTTGCTGTGCTGGTTCCACTTTGCCGTCTGGAGGGTCATGTCGGCAACCGTTTCCTGGAGGTCCATAACTAGGCTCTACTTGGCCTCTCAAAACTTTCTCTATAGGGGTTTTCTGGTGCGCCCAGCTCATTTCCGGTGTCGGTTTTGCTGTACAACGCACCCATTTTGCTGGGCTGGCTCCACTTGACCGTCTGAGGGGTCAGGTCGGTAAGTGGTCAGGTGGTCCAAAATAAAATTTTCCAAAAGTGGTCAAATTTGGTACCAACTGAAAGCCCTAAGTGAGCTGAGCAACTTTTGTCATGGAATTGTATAGTTAAAGTGGCTGTAGAGTGCTGTGGTGGGGTGGGACGGGAACTTAGGCGATTTTTGGTCAAAATGAAATTTTTCAAAAGTGGTCAAATTTGGTACCAAGTGAAAACCCTAAGCGCGCTGAGCAACTTTTGTCATAGAATTGCATGCTCAAAGTGGCTGTAGAGTGCTACGGTGGGGTTGGGTGGGGACTTAAGGCGATTTTTGGTCAAAAATGAAATTTTTCAAAAGTGGTCAAATTTGGTACCAAATGAAAGCCCTAAGCGCGCTGAGCAACTTTTGTCATAGAATTGCATGCTCAAAGTGGCTGTAGAGTGCTACGGTGGGGTGGGGTGGGGACTTGGCGATTTTGGGTCAAATATGAAATTTTCCAAAAGTGGTCAAAATAGTGGCTGCTTGCGCATGGTGTTCGGAAATATATTATGTTGGTTCTTACATATGTATGTACGTAAAATACATATGTATATAATAATATGATAATATATGTATATATATATAATAAAATACATACATATGTAAAAGAATGGAAAACAAGAACCAAAAATGCTCCTTCGTCGCATGTAAAATACATATGAGTACTCTCAGGCAGGTTGTACAACCACGGAAACTAGCCTGTAAAATGCATATGAGTGGCGTTGAGGTTGTAAATTAAGGAAAACAAGTTGCAACGGCTTAACATATGAGCCTGTCCTACAACGAGGCTCATATTGGCGTCACAGTGCAGCCTCGTTAAAGATCATCAGATCATCATATTAAAGAAAAAACGAGTGAATAGAAATAATATGTTAACATTGTGGCCTGAAAGAAATGGACTGAACGAAGTGAACTGCGACACCTCAAGTCGAACTGTACATGCAAGCTGATGTTTCCCGAAACACCATGGCACCTACTATTTCCGGAAGCACTATAGTACACCTACTGTATTCTCGGAACACTATGACACACTACTCTCACATACGTATATATATAATGCTTTCCCACTTGGCTCTGAGTCAGAGCGCAGAGTGGCATGCCGTATAATGCGTATGCACAGTATAATGTCTTAGCGAGAAGATATTGTGTAAAGGATAATTTTGTAGTGAAAAGCTTTACGTGCTATTTATATGAAGGTCAAATATCGACAAATTATATTATGACATACGCCAATATGAGCCTCGTTGTAGGACAGGCTCATATGTTAAGCCGTTGCAACTTGTTTTCCTTAATTTACAACCTCAACGCCACTCATGCATTTTACAGGCTAGTTTCCGTGGTTGTACAACCTGCCTGAGAGTACTCATATGTATTTTACATGCGAGGAAGGAGCATTTTTGGTTCTTGTATATATATATTATGGTTTGTTTGTTACGTATATATATTTACTTATACTGTATATATATATTTGTTTTAGGATATAGTAAACCTTTTGATATATATACTTACATATATTTCTGCACATAGAATCATGAGTCCGCCTGGGCTCAGCGGCAAAAGGAAAGCTGCCAAGTCGGGAAAACAGTCGAAGAAAAGGAAGCTAAATGAAGACACAAGTAAGTTTGCCATCGCCATGAGAGTTCTCCGACGCCTCGTAAAAGAGATAGAAAGTCAACCTCTACTTTGCGGCATAGTTCTTTTTCCGTGTAGGGGGATGGTTCTTGACGCAAACTTTTTTATTGTGTTGCCCACTTTTCCAAAGGAATGGGCAACACTTTGTTATCGTTCTGTGCTTATTATTATCCGTCTGTCTCCCGGAAGCAAGATGGTTCCGAAATTCAGGGTTTTGAAAATTCAGATTATTTCGGATGGTAAGGGGGACCAAGGCGAAATTTCAAAATTCCAAACTTTGGTCAAAAATTTTTTGTCTCCGATTTTGCTTAAAAGTTGGTCATAGGGTAACCCGGGGACGCAGATTCCAAATCTGCAATCGAAATTTTTCTAGCCCTTATGGATCTCGAGATATGGCCTAAAGTTACACTGTTGGAGACCACAAAAGTGAGCAAACTGCCCAGAAACGCCTGATATAAGAGTTTTTGAACTTGTTAGTCAAATTGAGTTGGTGGATTTGCTAGGATAACTTTTAAGAAGCTGTATCAAATTCCTTTCATCAATAATTATAGAAAATCTCTTATCCCAACTGCCCTTTTAATTTTATAGGCAACATTTAGCAAAAATTTTTCAAAAATGAAAGTTCTTGAATCCAGCTGATTTTGATATCATTCGAAAGCTCTCAACGAGCTAAGAAAAAGCTGTAATAGCAATAAAGCGTGAAAATATACCAAATTCGAGTTTTGACCCTCGATACGCTGATGTTGCAAAAATTGGTCAAAAATGAAAGTTGGCGGATCGGGCTCATATATACTAGCATCATTCGAAAGCTCTTGACGACCTGAGAAAGAGTTGTAATATGACCGAAGCATGAAACTGTACGAAAAATTAGTTTTAACCCCAAAGGGACGTGTTGTGAGCAACACATTCTTGCAGTAGCGCTAGTTTTATTATTATTTTTATTAACATTTATCCTGACGCAAGCCTGATGCAGTTGTACGTGTCGATTTCAGCTGAAATCAGAAGAGATTTTATGTTTAAGTTATGTAGGTTTAGTACGTAGCACGTTATATGCATAATTTAGAGTTTTAAAATTTTAATAATTTTCTGCTTGGGACTGCATCCCAGACAAATTTTGAATGTCAAAGCTAGGTTTACTTAAATTGTTGGTTGTCTCATCGATTTGAATGAAAACAGCAATAGTATATACTTTTATGTATGTAACCTGAAATTATAGCAAAACTGGAATTTTTAACAAAACTTACATATGAACATTTTATACTTGATCTCCCAATCTTAAGGTCCGGCTGCGGTACCGGGCTTACGGTGGGTTACGATGAGTTCCAGCATATATATAGAGCATATATATATGCTCTTTCGCAATCGCTATGGCAAATGCTCTACATACAGCAAGGTGGAGGGTGACAACTACATCGTGTACGTATAGACACACACAAAAAGTTTTTGCTGTTCTGATCTAATTTTTGTCATAGGGGTCGCGGCAGCGACCCCTATAATATGTGTGAAAAGTGGCTGGAGACAGTGTAAAATAAGCTGCGCAGAAGCTGCGCAAAATCCTGCGCAGATTTTATGCGCAAATTGTAGAGCACATCGAGTTTAGTATATCTGTGAAGTTTCAGCCCCGTATCACTTACCGTTAAAAAGTTGCGCCCCGGACCGGTTATGGCGGCGATGTTTTTTTCCGGTTTCTCCTATTTAATGGTCGTATTGTCCTGACTTTCCGCCTCTTTCACGTAATCTGCAGCGGAGGCCGAACCTAAAGGGGTATAGGGTCTGGTAGTACCCCATGCGCCATTTGATTTAAGAATCGCTGCTTTTTTTGCGCCGCAGGTGCGCCACAGCGCCGCAGCGGCGCCCCAAAGTCGGCTCAGAGCGAAAAGTGACCATTTTTGTGGTCGCAGCGCAGCTCGAACGTTAAGAGGTGGAGCCGATTTCTTTTTATATTCAGAAACTACATATATTGAACTAACTAAATAGCTAAGTCTCGTTTCTTTATCACTTCCCATGCGACCACAGTGGCCGGTCAAAAATGGTGAAAATTCGAAAAATGAAAAATCGAAATTTCTCGCTGTGTATTCAACTTAGAAAGCTCATTTCTTTCATACAAAGGTTTTCTGGCACGGCGAATTGATTCCCGTAAGCAGTTTTGCTGTCGGACCCACCCATATTGCTGGGCTGGTTCCACTTTGCTGTCGGGAGGGTCAAGCCGGTACCGACTTACAAGAACACCATATAGGACTGTGCATAGCCTCTCAAAACTTTGTCCATAGGGGTTTTCTGGTGCGCCCAGCTCATTTCCGGTGTCCGTTTTGCCGTCCGACCCACCCATTTTGCTGGACTGGCTCCACTTTGCCGTTTGAAGGGTAAAGCGGGTAGGGGATCAAGTGGTCAAAAATAAAATTTTTCAAAAGTGGTCAAATTTGGTACCAAATGAAAGCCCAAAGTGAGCTGACCAACTTTTGTCATAGAACTGCATACCCAAAGTGGCTGTAGAGTGCTGTGGTGGGGTGGGGTGGGGACTTAGGCGATTTTCGGTCAAAAATAAAATTTTTCAAAATTGGTCAAATTTGGTACCAAATGAAAGCCCTAAGTGAGCTGAACAACTTTTGTCATAGAATTGCATGCTCAAAGTGGCTGTAGAGTGCTGTGGTAGGGTGGGGGTGGGGACTTCGGCGATTTTGGGTCAAAAATAAAATTTTTCAAAAGTGTTCAAATTTGGTACCAAATGAAAGCCCGCATCGAACTGAGCAACTTTTGTCATAGAAGTGCGTATATACCTAAAGTGGCTGTAGAGGGCTGTGGTGGGGTGGGGTGGGGACTTAGGCGATTTTGGGTCAAAAATTAAAATTTTCAAAAGTGGTCAAATTTCGAGTCAAATGAAGGCCCACATCGAACTGAACAACTTTCGCCATAGAATCACCCACCCAAACTTGCTGTGTCGCATTTATATACTTGCTTTCTCAACCGGAATTTAAACGACAGACATAGGCCCAACACACATATATATTATATATCCCCTTTTGTGCGGAGCATTTTTGTTACTTGTATTGTAAGCCGATGGTAAAGTCTTGAATACTTGTGGTTTACAGTACGTATTTCACAATATTTGCTTTTATTTGTACGTACCTATTATACCTACGTTTTATTACTTGTATATATATATATTGATTTTGCAGAAAACATCAATCCTGCTGGTGGCCATGCAGGGAAACAGTCTGAAAAGCTGGACTTTCTGGAAGGTGAGGATTTTGACTGGGACGATGAAGCAGAATCTTCCATGTCCTCTGCCACCGGCGGTGGTGGTGGAAAATCTGGGGTTCCGTCAGCCGCCAGTCAACGCCTTCAGGAGGATACGGAGACTGATGAATTTGGGGCTCGTGACTATCGCTCGGAGATGAGGCTTAAGTCGGATCAGGATGCTAGGCCGCTCTGGGTTGGTATCGTTGGCAGTGTTTGATTCTGGCATTATTTTTTGGGAGGGGATGGTTCTCCTAATTTCCATCTCCCCCTCACGTTTCGGAGCTGTCCCTCCCCACTTTAATTGGTGGTCACTCAAAAGTGTCTAAAAATTAAGTTTTAAAGGATTTTCTCAGTTATCGCTAAGTTATGCTCATTTTGTGCTTACCAACAGCTACTTTTGCTTATGTAAGCTTGAAACTTCTAATGATCGGCGAAATATTTGGGAATCTGGGGCGTATCCAGCATTTTGAAAAAAAGGAGGTTTTACGATTTACGTAATCAATCACGTCTTTGACGAGTATTTAAAAAATTTTTATATCAATGAAGGCGTGTGAGAGGGGGCGGTTTCAGCCATTCATTCATTCATTCATTCATTCATTCATTCATTCATTTATTCTTGCGAATATGTACGTTCCTGTTTTTTTCTATGCTCATCCTTGACAGATAACACTATGTTAGATTTATTATAGGTTGCTCCGGACGGTCATATTTTCTTGGAATCTCGCGCTCTCCTCTACAAACAAGCTGAGGACTTTCTGATAGCCATTGCTGAGCCTGTCTGTCGTCCAGAGCACATTCATGAATACAAACTCTCCTCCTATTCTCTTTATGCTGCAGTTTCAGTCGGTAATTGCAATTAATAAATAAAGTATGTAATTTTAATTAATAAATTAAGTAAAATTAGGCTGCATCAATTAGTTGTCAGAGCTTACATTGATTTTACTGCAGCATTTTTGTTGTCCTTTTTGAAGTGCTAAGCCTGGGTTTGAATTTCTATTCCTGTTCCTGGGAAGTTCCTATTTCCTAATGAATGGTTTGTATAATCTGACATTTTCATATTACTTCCTCGTCTGTGAAATGGTGTTTGTTGGTGGTATATATATTATATTAGCTTCTAGATTTAATGCTTATTTTTTGCGTTTTCTTATTTTGTGGTTTCTTTGCTTTCAATATGTAAATTGAATTGGAATTGAAATTGAAATAAGAATTATATGAAACTAGAAGCTAATAACCACCAACAAAAACACCATTTCACAAAATGTCCTCTTTTATGTTGTAATTTGAATTGTTGGTTTGATATCCGATTTTAGGGTTACAAACTGACGACATTATTCAATATTTGGAGCGCCTATCTAAGACCAGTCTTCCAAAGGGAATCATTGAGTTCATTAAGATGTGTACGCTGAGTTATGGAAAAGTATGTTTATGTGTTGTACGTGGCTGTTTGGTTTTACAGCTTTTTGCGGTTTTTTGTTCTACAAACCACTTGGTTACTAATAGATTACTATGTTATGCGGCCATGATTTTGTCTTTTCTTCAAGGGGGGGGGGAAAGTAGTGGTCCCCGTCAGTGTTTTCTAAATATGCTCCGTTTTGAACGGGCGTGCAGGGACATTGAATGTGCTGGTTTAAGAAAGAATGAAATTTTTTTCATTGACACAATTTACTGGAATCGATTTTATACGTAATGTATTTAGTTTAATTTTAATACAAATTGCTCTTTACTCTTTAAATATGTATATACGTAAAAAACATACGTACTTTTGTTTAGGTCAAGCTAGTGCTGAAGCATAATCGCTATTGGGTTGAGTCCAAGCATTCTGAGGCCATTCAGAGACTGGTCAAGGATAAGGTGGTTCAGTCTTGCATGCTCACTCAGCTGGAGACCTCGGCGCCTGAAAGTGTGCCACCTCCAATGGGTAAACACTTTTCCAATATTTTTTCATTTTTTGTGTTTATCGTTCCTCCCTTTCTGAGACCGGAGAAAATGAAGGGTATGGATGCCAGCACTCTATTACATTGCCCTAATAATATGTCAAGAAAATAAAGTAAACGCTGGCCAGCAGGCGGATCCACGAAGGATACAAGGCATTAATCATAAAGAAATAATGAAAAACGCCTGCCTGCAGTCACTAAGGCCGTAGCCTTAGTCCGAACAGGAGAGAGCCAATGGGCGCGGTTTGGCGCGCCCATTGGCTCTCTCCTGTTCGGACTTAAGGTGCATTCATAGTTCCAGACGCAAGCAGACGCGCGTCGACGCGCGTACGTAAGCGTCTGAATGCGTTCGTAAGCATGAATACGCTACAATTATTTTTAAACGGTTAAAACGGCATGTTGCAATCTGAGGCGTCTACGCGCGTCGACGCGCGTCTACGCACGTCGACGCGCGTCTCTCTGCGTTCGCGACTATGAATGCACCTTAAGGCTACGGCCTTAGTGACTGCAGGCAGGCGTTTTTCATTATTTCTTTATGATTATTGCCCTAATAACCTTATTATCTAAGTATATTTTGCCATTTCGATCTTCGTTTTCAGGACCGGAAGCGTCCAGTACGGAGAATAGACTGCTGAGCGGTGATCCTTCGTCGTTGACCGGCGCCGGTGCTGGTTCTGGATCCGGATCCGCCGGTGGTAGCGGGGGTTTGGAGGACCTGGTCTCCCAGCTGGACGAGGCGGATGAACAGGATGAGGAGGAGGCCAGAGCCCTGGAACAGATGGAATTGCTCACGTTTGAGGTTAATAATAGGAGGCACTAGCGTAGCCAGAAAAAAGTTTCGGTGGGAATGCAGAAATTTTTCGGGAGGGTCTGGGGGACGGAGCCCCCCAGAAGCTGAAAATTTTTTGTTTTATGACCTTCGTGGAATTTTTACAGAGCATTCTTTGAAATGAAAAAATACGTAAGGCCCAGCATGTGCTCGTGCACCCATATGACGCAGAAGATGGTCAAAATACACCAAATAGGGTATTTAGAACTCATTTTGCGGTGCGAAGAACTTAACGAAGGTACGATACACTTATCGGCGTTTTGTAACATCGGCGTTTTGCACATGGCAGGGATGACTCCCTGGGCGTCCACAATTCCCCCATTCCTCCCCCTCCCCTGACTACGCGCCTATAGGAGGACAGGATATATACTCCTTTTTGAGGGTGGATTTTTCCGTTTTTTCCTGAAAAACACAGTGCTTGACTAACTGAAAAACGTGTAAAACAACGCATGTAGGTCTGCACTGCCTACGTGCGTAGGTATTTTTGCTTGTCTAATGAGGAACAACCGAGTGGAGCTATTTTTGATCAGCGGTTTTGAAATTCTCCTCTAGCTGATCTGTTTATTGTCAAAGGCTGATTTTGATCCTCGGCTCTGATGTATATAATTCTCCTTTTCACTTTTCTTTCATCTTTTTTATATTGCTTCCCCCTCCCCCGTTGTTCAGGCGATTGATGAAGGGCTGGACCCTGTTCCACAGATGTAGTTAAGTAACATCAAGAAAATAAAGTAAACTGGGGCCAGCAGGCAGATCCACGGAGGTTACAAGGCATTAATCATAAAGAAATAATGAAAAACTCCTGTCTGCAGTCACTAAGGCCGAACCCTTAGTCCGAACAAGAGAGAGCCAATGGGCGTTTTTCATTTTTCTTTAAGACAGATGTAGTTAACGTTCGAGTTGTCACTCCCGGCTTCGGGCTGTGACTCCGGAGATAAGCACCAGCGCCCCATAATTTTCTATAGGTTGGAGTCACTCGAGGGGAAATTTAACGTAGTTTTGCCTCCCCCGCTGAAGGTTTTTGAGTCATGAGATGCGACAGGCTTCCCTACTTATGGTTTATTGGGCTTTAAAATTAGGTAGTTTCTTGAACAGAAATTTAGTATAAATGCATCGGTCAATGATTCAATTCGTCTGTATGTATTTTAAGGTCAAGCAAGAATGCATTGAAGTGCTGCAGAAACGATGTATTGAGCTGGAATTTCCTCTGCTGGCGGAATACGATTTCCGGCATGACACGCTGAATCCTAACCTGGACATCCATCTGAAGCCCAATGCCGTCCTACGTCCCTATCAGGAAAAGAGTCTGAGGAAAATGTTTGGAAACAGTCGAGCTAGGTAGGTAACATACAGACTGGTGTTTGATGCGGTTGGCTCAGTTGATAGGACGTTTGTACGAAAAGCTAGAGGGTATGGGATCAAATCCCGCTACTGGTCTAATTTTTTATCGTTGACTTTTTATGATTTCATGTTAATGGCTAGGGTGTGAGAATTTGTTTCAACCCTTTAAGGTGCTGGTTCGGGGTATTTGCAGCAAATTTTGAAAGACTGTAATTTGCTGAATTTTTGGAGTTCAATGATAATTTTAATATCATTTTAAAGCTTAGAATGTGCTTGTTACAACTAGGTACAGTATAGCTGTCTCATTTCAACTCCTCGGCTTGAACAACATGAAATTTGAACAACAACTTGCAATAACATGAAAACAATTTTTGAACATGGATTTCTCGAAGTATGGAAGAGCTAACGAAAAGCGACTAGTTCAGGCTTCGAAAGAAACGTCTTCCCGAAGGCTATTTTTTCTGAAATTGTTTAACGACTAAAGAACCTCAAGATCTTGAGAAAAACGTAAATTTTGTCCGATTTTCGTCAAAATTTTCAAGTTTGGACGCTTATTTCTCTCGATCTGAAAGACAAAACGCAAAACCATGAAAAATAGCCCTCGGCAATTGTCTCAAAAATACGTGTGTAGAGCTATTTTTTAATTGAATGCATGAGTTGAGAGAGATCCGTGTTCAAAACAATCTAGTTGCGATTTTCAAAATTTCACATTTTCGCTGCTGTGCGAAGGCTGAGAAGCCGCAGAGAGCTCTCCGTTGGACATAACATATCCTTTAGGTCTACAAACATGGACAATACTTGACCGACGGACCCTGGTATTTTTTTAGGGTTTTGAGAGTGGGGGGGCTTCCGAAAAGTGGGGGGGGCGAGTCCAAGGTATAAAATACCAAAATTTTTAGCGAAAAATTAGCATCTTTTAGGTAAAAACACAAAAAATCGCTGTTTTTAAGCTTAAAATTAACTTACAAGTCTATAAATTAGCTAAAAATTGAGAAAATTTTTGAAAATTTGACCTCAAAAACCTAATTTTTCGACACTTTCGGGCGACCCCCAAAAAAGTGGGGGGGCTTGCCGAAAAGTGGGGGGGGGGATGAAAGTGGGGGGGCTGCCAAAAGTGGGGGGCCCCCCCACCCCCCCCCCCACTAAAAAAATGCCAGGGACCAGCGCTGTTGAAGCTGCCCAAATCTTGCAATATTTGATTTTTCGAAAAATCTCTTAAACCTTAAGGAATCAAAGAATACTCTCAGGAGCAAAGTTGTAGGTCTTGGTGAGAGGATTCTAATGACTATAAGCTCATCCATGTAAAGTGGCCACAGTGCAAGTTATGGCGGATTAAAGCTAATTTCTCCAAAACTCAAATTTTCAAGGCGCGACTTTTCTAAGACGTTTTATAGGCTAAATAATGTAATTGTAGCAAATTTGAATGAATTTCAACGACAATTACGCTTTTAAACCCCAAAAATACACGAACCCGAACCAGCACCTTAAGTCCTTCGGAAATTTAGTTTTAACAGGTGCTAGTGATCTAGAAATCCATCCCCCGTCATGTGATACGTTTAGGTTTAAACTGGTGGCCTTTCGTTTATGTTTGTCTGTTTTTCTTGACTGTGGTGGTGTATAACTTCGTCATCTATGATGCTAGAAGTCGGAATGTGGGGATAACTTTTAATCACATCACCCAGCTATCTATCCTTAATTGGTCGGTAAGTGGGTACCACTATTGTGGGAAGGTAACAGGAGTCTGTGTAGGTCGACCGTTAAGCCTTGAAGGGCCGCCCCCCTTCCACGAGAATGCAGTCATTATTTGAGGTGACACTCCTGGTTCTACGCCTGTGTTTCCGGGGATGAGCACCGGCACCCCTTGTCCCGCAAGCAGAATGGAGGGAGATATTCTCCAGGGGTCACCTTACCTTTACCATTACAATAGTCGGCGGATTGAAGCCACCAAATTTCTTATTTTGTACTTTCTGTTTTTGTGCTGTTTTTAGATCCGGTGTTATTGTGCTGCCCTGTGGTGCTGGGAAAACACTGGTCGGTGTCACGGCCACCTGTACGGTCAACAAACGCTGTCTCTGCCTCTGTAATTCCACGGTGTCCGTGGAACAGTGGCGGGCCCAGTATAAGCTTTGGTCCACTGCCACGGATGCTAAGGTCTTGCGATTTACCAAGGACGTCAAAGTATGTATGTATTACATGAATGGAAGTGTTTGCAAGAGACCAAGGTTTAGCGAAAGTCTGATTTTAGTTTATCTTTTTTCTAGTTGGTAGGTATGCTCCAAGCGGTCTAGATTAGATTGATGGAGGGTAAATGTCTCCAATTAATAATTATGATTATTATTGTGGTGATTACAAATCGATAATTTATTTTTACTTTTGAAAAGTCGACTAAAACTTAACAGATGCTCATTACTATGATCTTCTTGTCGGTTTTCGTTGCATGTATTCTTGTATCTTCTCTCCAGAAATTTTTTTAACAAAACTCAAATAAAATAATAAAACAAATATTTAATTTTGTTTTTCTACGATTCTTGTATTCCTCTTCACAGAATTCGTTTTGATTAATGCATAAAACAAATATTTAATTTTGTCAATATAATATTTGTTTTTTGTCTAGGATAAAATCCCTCCCGGCAACGCGCCAGTGGTCTGTATCAGCAGCTATTCCATGATTGCCTTTTCCGGTGAACGTAGCTATGAGGCTCAGCAGGTCATGAAATGGTTGCAGGGCCAGGAATGGGGCCTTCTGGTGTTGGATGAAGTCCACACCGTTCCGGCCCGAATGTTTCGAAGAGTTCTCACGATTGTACAGGTATTTTTAACAATGTTTTTTGCAGCTGCTCCTCTCTTGTATTATTGTATGCCTTCATTTGTTGTAAGCAATTTGTATTTAATTTTCTATGGTCGTTTTTGTAATTTTCACAGTGATGGGAACTGGATATCCGGATATCAGGATAATTATGTAGGGGCGCGATAGCGCCCCTACATAATATAGGTATAAAGGCGTCTGCGCGGCCCCCTGGAGACAGTGTTCGCCTGGTGCCAGCTAATTAGAGGTCCGGGAGGGGTAAAAAGGCTACCATCGTAAAGTACTCGAGCAGTACTACAAGTATCACCATACTTTTGGTTAAAATTCCAGACTTCGAAATTTTGCACTAGGCGGGAGTTACCGTGCGTTTGTTTTTTTCCTCGGTTAATAACGCTTTTCGGAAGTGCATATGTCAGCGCAGTGTTGGAACCATATGGGCATTTTGGCCCAATACTACTATTATATGTTGGTAGGCAGGGTCCTCCCATGCAACCTTTTTTGGTCATTTTGGCACCTGGCCAATTTTGGCTCTGTGCCAAGGCCCCAAAGTCGGACTTTCGCTATTTTGGCACTTCGGTTGTGATCGACTTTTTTTCACAGGTTAGCAGCTAGATCGGTTTGGTTTGTTTTATTTGATTATTTCGGACTATGCGCGGAATATAACGAGGGGGATTTTTTAATTTCGCTCTGGAGCTTTCAGGAGATGGGCCCAAACTTTGCATTTTTTCACCTGTTTTCACGAAAAGTTTCCCTTTTACTAGAAATGGCCTAAAAGTCACTAAAAATGGCGTGTTTCGGCCTCGGGGTGGTACCCATATATAGTAAATCGGGGTCGCTGAAAACGATGAGCATACTGCTGAGGTCGGTGGATGCGACCCCTGACCCACAGCGCCCACCCACAGTGGGTCCGGTGTGGGTCAAAAATGAAAGTCTTCAAAAGTGGTCAAGTTTGGTGTCAAATGAAAGGCCTTGACGAGGCGATCAACTTTTGTCATTATGCCACCCACAAAAAGTGGCCCCACCGACCTGTGGGTGGGTGCCCCACCCACAGTGGGTCCGGTGTGGGTCAAAAATGAAAGTCTTCAAAAGTGGTCAAGCTTGGTATCAAATGAAAGCCCTTGGCGAGGCGATCAAAATTTGTCATTATGCCACCCACAAAAAGTGGCCCCACCGACCTGTGGGTGGCTGCCCCACCCAGAGTGGGTCCGGTGTGGGCCAAAAATGAAAGTCTTCAAAAGTGGTCAAGTTTGGTATCAAATGGAAGCCCTTGGCGAGGCGGTCAACTTTTGTCATTATGTCACCCACAAAAAGTGGCCCCACCGACCTGTGGGTGGCTGCCCCACCCACAGTGGGTCCGGTGTGGGTCAAAAATGAAAGTCTTCAAAAGTGGTCAAGTTTGGTATCAAATGAAAGCCCTTGGCGAGGCGATCAACTTTTGTCATTATGCCACCCACAAAAAGTGGCCCCACCGACCTGTGGGTGGATGCCCCACCCACAGTGGGTCCGGTGTGGGTCAAAAATGAAAGTCTTCAAAAGTGGTCAAGTTTGGTGTCAAATGAAAGCCCTTGACGAGGCGATCAACTTTTGTCATTATGCCACCCACAAAAAGTGGCCCCACCGACCTGTGGGTGGGTGCCCCACCCACTGTGGGTCCGGTGTGGGTCAAAAATGAAAGTCTTCAAAAGTGGTCAAGCTTGGTATCAAATGAAAGCCCTTGGCGAGGCGATCAACTTTTGTCATTATGCCACCCACAAAAAGTGGCCCCACCGACCTGTGGGTGGCTGCCCCACCCAGAGTGGGTCCGGTGTGGGCCAAAAATGAAAGTCTTCAAAAGTGGTCAAGTTTGGTATCAAATGAAAGCCCTTGGCGAGGCGATCAACTTTTGTCATTATGCCACCCACAAAAAGTGGCCCCACCGACCTGTGGGTGGCTGCCCCACCCACAGTGGGTCCGGTGTGGGTCAAAAATGAAAGTCTTCAAAAGTGGTCAAGTTTGGTATCAAATGGAAGCCCTTGGCGAGGCGGTCAACTTTTGTCATTATGTCACCCACAAAAAGTGGCCCGACCGACCTGTGGGTGGCTGCCCCACCCACAGTGGGTCCGGTGTGGGTCAAAAATGAAAGTCTTCAAAAGTGGTCAAGTTTGGTATCAAATGAAAGCCCTTGGCGAGGCGATCAACTTTTGTCATTATGCCACCTACAAAAAGTGGCCCCACCGACCTGTGGGTGGATGCCCCACCCACAGTGGGTCCGGTGTGGGTCAAAAATGAAAGTCTTCAAAAGTGGTCAAGTTTGGTGTCAAATGAAAGGCCTTGACGAGGCGATCAACTTTTGTCATTATGCCACCCACAAAAAGTGGCCCCACCGACCTGTGGGTGGGTGCCCCACCCACAGTGGGTCCGGTGTGGGTCAAAAATGAAAGTCTTCAAAAGTGGTCAAGCTTGGTATCAAATGAAAGCCCTTGGCGAGGCGATCAAAATTTGTCATTATGCCACCCACAAAAAGTGGCCCCACCGACCTGTGGGTGGCTGCCCCACCCAGAGTGGGTCCGGTGTGGGCCAAAAATGAAAGTCTTCAAAAGTGGTCAAGTTTGGTATCAAATGAAAGCCCTTGGCGAGGCGATCAACTTTTGTCATTATGCCACCCACAAAAAGTGGCCCCACCGACCTGTGGGTGGCTGCCCCACCCACAGTGGGTCCGGTGTGGGTCAAAAATGAAAGTCTTCAAAAGTGGTCAAGTTTGGTATCAAATGGAAGCCCTTGGCGAGGCGGTCAACTTTTGTCATTATGTCACCCACAAAAAGTGGCCCGACCGACCTGTGGGTGGCTGCCCCACCCACAGTGGGTCCGGTGTGGGTCAAAAATGAAAGTCTTCAAAAGTGGTCAAGTTTGGTATCAAATGAAAGCCCTTGGCGAGGCGATCAACTTTTGTCATTATGCCACCCACAAAAAGTGGCCCCACCGACCTGTGGGTGGATGCCCCACCCACAGTGGGTCCGGTGTGGGTCAAAAATGAAAGTCTTCACAAGTGGTCAAGTTTGGTGTCAAATGAAAGGCCTTGACGAGGCGATCAACTTTTGTCATTATGCCACCCACAAAAAGTGGCCCCACCGACCTGTGGGTGGGTGCCCCACCCGCAGTGGGTTCGGTGTGGGTCAAAAATGAAAGTCTTCAAAAGTGGTCAAGCTTGGTATCAAATGAAAGCCCTTGGCGAGGCGATCAACTTTTGTCATTATGCCACCCACAAAAAGTGGCCCCACCGACCTGTGGGTGGGTGCCCCACCCACTGTGGGGCCGGTGGGGGTCAAAAATGAAAGTCTTCAAAAGTGGTCAAGCTTGGTATCAAATGAAAGCCCTTGCCGAAGCGATCAACTTTTGTCATTATGCCACCCACAAAAAGTGGCCCCACCGACCAGTGGGTGGGTGCCCCGGCTCCGGTGTTGGTCAAAAATGAAAGTCTTCAAAAGTGGTCAAGCTTGGTATCAAATGAAAGCCCTTGGCGAGGCGATCAACTTTTGTCATTAAGCCACCCACAAAAAGTGGCCCCCACCGACCTGTGGGTGGGTGCCCCACCCACTGTGGGTCCGGTGTGGGTCAAAAATGAAAGTCTTCAAAAGTGGTCAAGTTTGGTGTCAAATGAAAGCCCTTGACGAGGCGATCAACTTTTGTCATTATACCACCTCCAAGAAGTGGCCCCACCGACCTGTGGGTGGGTGGCCGGCGTGGGTCAAAAATTAAAGTCTTCAAAATTGGTCATGTTTGGTATCAAACGATAGCCCATTTGCTCACGTTTGCCCTGCCTATTGCATTGTTCAAGCTCCTTATCTGCGTTAGCTCACTGCTGGAAAGGGAACAAAGTGACAGAAGGACAAGTAATAAAAATGCTCCTCCGGAGCATGAAAAAGTAATATGGGTAGTTGTGAGGTTGTAAAATCAAGAGAGGACTAGTCTTAAAAATGCTTAATGTGGGGCTAGGTTCAAAAAAGAAGAGGACTAGGTTGTGGGCGAATTAATATGGGCACAGCTTCGCCGAGCAATCCATATTCGCGGGCTTTCACGCTTCGCCATGGCGATTGCCATATACAAAGCAATTAATGTCAGTCAATAATTACAATTCCAGCAGTTATATATATATGTCAACTATATAGTATATAATTTGGTTGTGCTGGACTACCACAAGCAACGAGAAAAAACCAAGGCTATGATTGTAACGCAAACGGTTGAATAGAAATAGAAGATCGTCGGAGAGTGTCCTGATCCTGAAGTTATTGTTGAAATATATACTTTTGTTATAAATGGTTAAAACGCTCAGTAGATAAATATTAAGAGTTTATTGAAAGAAATGTTTCCTTCCACTAAAACTCGTTTATCATAGTCGTACATTATTTACGTACTGTAACTAAATCTGAACACTGGTACGTATAAAAATATATAACTTTTTCAGTCCGCGAATATGGGTTGCTCGGCGAAGCTGTGCCTATATTAATTCGCCCACAACCTAGTCCTCTTCTTTTTTTGAACCTAGCCCCGTATTAAGCATTTTAAAGACTAGTCCTCTCTTGATTTTACAACCTCACCACTACCCATATTACTTTTTCATGCTCCGGAGGAGCATTTTCATTACTTGTTTTTATATCCGGATAATATCCGGTTTCAGAAAAATATCCGGATATCCGTGTACATTTTAGTCAAAATAATGAAAAATTAGCAAATTTTTGACAAAAATTTAAAAAATTTTAAAATAGGTATTTTTCAAAAATTCCCTGGAAAATATTTTTGAAACGAAGGTTTCGGCTTGGTTGCATGATAGACATTCACAGCCTGCCGAAAAATTGACAGAAAAATTGAAAATTTACTGCAAAATCGAAAAATTTTCTTGAAGTTAAGTTTTGAATAGGCGGATAACCGGATATCCGGATATCCGTTAACGCAAAATAGGCGGATATCCGGATATGAAAAAATATCCGGTGCCCATCACTACTGAGTACTTATGGTATATACGTATGTATGCTTTTGTACTGATTTACACAAACATAATCAAAATCATCTAATTTTTTTTAATTTAGGCTCACTGTAAACTGGGTTTGACGGCAACGTTGGTTCGTGAAGACGATAAAATTACCGATTTGAATTTTTTGATTGGACCAAAACTGTACGAAGCCAACTGGCTACAGCTACAAAAGGACGGATTTATTGCACGAGTGCAGTGTGCTGAGGTTTGTATACACCGCAGGATACAAATTTGTGATATGGTGCAATTTGTAAACATGTCGCAAGGACAAGCTTTCATCCATCTTGTTGTAAGAAAGAAAGAAAGAAAGAAAGAAAGAAAGAAAAGTTTATTTCCAAAAAGAAACTGTACAGTTCAGTGTTGTCATTGTCACATTGAATGCACAACGTTGAACCATTAACAAACCACAGTATTATCGGCACAATTATTGCAGCCTTTTTTTGAAATTTTTAATTGGAAATGTTGCTGAATTTTTTCTGAAATTTTAGGTTTGGTGTCCGATGACCTCCGAATTCTACAGGGAATATCTGACCTCAGCGATTCACAAAAAACTGCTGCTGGGCGTCATGAATCCGATCAAATTTCGCACCTGCCAGTTTCTGATCAACTATCACGAACGGAGAAATGATAAGATCATTGTGTTCTCTGATAACGTTTTTGCCCTGGTCACCTACGCTCGAAAGCTGAACAAGCCCTACATTTTTGGCAAAACCACCCAACAGGAACGAATGCAGATTCTGCAAAATTTCCAACTAAATCCTAGAGTACGTTATGAGATGGATGTCTACTTACTAATTTTATGATTTAATTTTAAAACTTTTCACAGGTCATGGTTTTAATAATACAGAAGTAGGTAGTAAACAGGGTAATATTTCAGTGATTTTTTTCGTATCGTACGCAACGCAACAGTTTGTTTCCTTGCGAACAGAACTGTCACCAATATTTTGGAGAATTTGACAACTATTGAGTGAGTAGCCTGTATTTGTTTTTGGCTCTCATTCAAAAAATACGTACTTTTCAAAGCTGTATTCCATTTTTAATATTTTCCTACAGGTGAACACCATATTTGTGTCAAAGGTTGCCGACACTTCCTTTGATCTGCCCGATGCCAATGTGCTGATTCAGATCTCTGCGCACGGCGGCTCCCGGCGACAGGAGGCTCAGCGTCTTGGTCGAATCTTGCGGGCCAAGCCGGGCTGTCGGGACGTCTTCAATGCCTACTTCTATTCCTTGGTTTCACAGGATACTGTGGAAATGAACTATTCGCGAAAACGACAACGGTTCTTGATCAATCAAGGCTATAGCTATAAGGTGAGGAATAGTTTTCTGCGTTAACTGTTTTTGCGTTAATAATAACAACTTTCCACGTATGGTTGGTTGGTTTTTATCTTGTGCACTTATGGGGAGGGGTCGCTTTGGGTTAAAATTGATAGTCGCGTATTTCGCTCATTTTCGCAAACAATATTGCTACATAATGCTGTCAAAACAAGACGAAATATAAGAGTTCAAAATCAAACTATGACAGAGATATTCAAGTTTATAGTTGGAAAACTTGAAAATCTTTGTGATTTGACCTCCAGTCCAAGGTCATGTGGGGACAGACGGCAGCAAAATTGGGATCGACTAATATGGCATGTTAATATTTTTCAGTGTTAAAGGCTCCGGAATAGCCAGCCAGTCGTTCGCAATGCAATCTTCAGCCTTCAGGGTGACTTGTGCCTAAACATTAACGCAACAAAGAAATCAGACACACACTTCTGTTTGAAAAGTGCGCTCACTTTCGAATGATAGCTAACTGTTACTCTGGAAATTCAAAGGGCTATTTTGACCTAAGAGATCAAAGGACTCGTAGGACAAAAATTCAACCTGAAGCATCTGTTTAGCAAAATTAGCATTTTGGGGTTGTGCAACAAAATTAGCATTTTTTGTGCCAAGTTTTTTGAGCTCATTGCAGATGATAGAAAATTGCTACTTCTTCCATAAAGTATTCTATTTTATGCGTAGAGTGCAACTATGTATAAGCGGTTTCTTTAGCTTTTGCCAATCGTGTAGACCAAAATGTTTTGCAAGTCCAGTTTTTCATGGTTCAAATCAAACTGCACCGATTATCCAATTTTTCGATTTTAAAAAATTACCAAAAATCTGACTTCCAAAGAAATTATACCAAAAAGGATTATTTGCACTCTACAGTATGTCCTAAATAAAGTGTGCAAAGTTGTAGCGCTGTATCTTTCATACAGCGCGCAAACTTTTTTGCCACAATTTCAGTTTTCTTATGTTTAACACATGTCAAGGCCACCTTTGAAAGGCTCTACTGAACCATAGGAGCAATATTATTCTCCGCTCTTGTCTTGTTTTGCGGACCAATGGGGAGTACAAAATATATTAAAATGGGCAGAATCTGAGATGCTGGAAAAATCGGTCAAAAAGCGACCCCCCCCCTTTGTACGGAAACTGTCCTGTATTATAGGGGGGCGCGAGAGCGACCCCCTATAATATGGGTGTAAAAGGCGCTGCGCGGCCCTATGAGACTCGTTCGAGCACCGTGCCAGCTCAATACTGAACGAAACTCGGCAAGTTTGGTATCGTTGGAATCTACACGACGAGTACAACAAGTTGCAAAAAAGTTTTGGTCAAAATTTTCAACTTTGAAAATTTTCGCTTCCGGACAAGTTAGGTCCGTTTGTTTTTTTTTCTGTGTTAGTCACGCTTGGAAAAGGGCTATTTTGTGCAGAGGTGTTTGAAAGATGTGAGCATTTTCAGCCGGAAAGGTTTATATTTTCTGAATGCCGATATGGTCCCATGTGCCCCGCGCTATATTTTTTCGCTGCCCGGCCCGGCATGCCACCTGGCCGGCCGGCCAAAAGTGGCCTGACGGCGTTTTTGGCCAAAAAACGGCCATTTTTATTCACGCCCACAGGGCTCAGGGAACAAGCTAGAGACACGCGGTTTGTTGCATGAACAAGTACGGAGGGGATACTAGTGCATAACGTTGGCCGATTTTTGATTTAGGTCCTGGACCGTTCAGGCGGCCGGCCCAAAGGAAGTCGGTCCAAATGGCCATTTTCGGAAAAGTTTCTAAGTCCCAACTCCACAGAAAATAGTCAAAAATAGGCCTAAATATGCTGTTTTGGGCCATATAGTGGGACGCATATAAGGGTTATCGGGGTCGCTGAACACGATGAGCATAGTCGCAGCTCTGTGCGGTGCTGCTATCGTGCTGTACTATTATGCAGCAACCATAGCACGCTGTCTGTAGACTTACTGTAAACGGCTAAACATATGAAACTTGGTGAAAATTATGTCTGTAGTAAGGGGGAACTGTAGCTATGTTAGTTGGTGCACTCTCTAGCTTCCACCGTGCTGTATGTGCTGTCCCAAACACAGCACCGTCGATAACAAGTTATTCATTCGTCACTGGTATTTGAAATTCGGCATACAGATAGTTTAGGACATGACAAACTATTATAGATACGTTTCGTATACTTATTACGATGTTACTATGTGGTTGCGCTGCAGTAGAGTGCTGCTGAAGTATAGCACGGCCTATAACTAGCTACAGGTAAGTTGCAATCGTCCGAAATTTTGCACACAAGTGCGGCAGAGCATTGCAAATCATGCCGTATGAGTTTCCTTCACCGACAGTAAAGTTTGCATCTGGTTGCGCTGCAGTAGAGTGCTGCTGAAGTACAGCACGGCCTATAACTAGCTACAGGTAAGTTGCAATAGTCCGAAATTTTGCACACAAGTGCGGCAGAGCATTGCAAATCATGCCGTATGAGTTTCCTTCACCGACAGTAATGTTTACATCTGGTTGCGCTGCAGTAGAGTGCTGCTGAAGTACAGCACGGCCTATAACTAGCTACAGGTAAGTTGCAATAGTCCGAAATCTTGCACACAAGTGCGGCAGAGCATTGCAAATCGTGTTTTATGAGTTTCCTTCACTGACAGTAAAGTTTGCATTTGGTTGCGCTGCAGTAGAGTGCTATATGCTAAATACAGTAACTAAAACTATTGCAGCCATGGGTACTGGATGTTGGATTTCTGTCAAAATAAAGAAAAAGGAAGAACTTGGAACTTTTCAAGCTTCTTTGTTCTGTACTTTCGGTTGACGATTAATGATTGGCGGAATTTTTAAAGTTTCTTTCACACAGCTTTAACGTTTTTGCTTTTTACTGAGAACCTTAAAAATGAAATAGGACAAGAATAAAAATGCTCCGGTGGAGCATGAAAAATGCAATATGGGTGACACTGGGTTTTAAGCGGACAGAGGACTAGGTTTTAAAACGTTAATATGGGAGGGGCAGGTTGTAAATGCCAGGAGGACTAGGTTAAAAGCGCACTAATATGGACCAGCTTCGCTGAACAACCCATATTCGCGGTCACTCATGCTCCACTCCACATGACATACGAGTAATATCTACATTCTTCAGCTTTCAAAGCAAGCGGGACGATTTTGAAATATTAAAGCTTATTCCAAATAAACAATGCAGTTCTGATAGAAAGGTGTTCAAGGTGTTTTTTCTGCACTGTCAGCGCAGAATCTTGTGTTAAGTTGATGCGAAAAGCAGTTGACATTATGTACGTGTATTATTAAGTTGTATAATAAGGAGCACGACCACATACTTGCAGGCCATGCTGACAAATCGTACAATTTTCCGAAGAACTGCCAATAGCAATATATAGCAAGCAGCAGCCGATAGAAACTCTGGACAGTTTTCGCGAATATGGGTTGTTCAGCGAAGCTGGTCCATATTAGTGCGCTTTTAACCTAGTCCTCCTGGCATTTACAACCTGCCCCTCCCATATTAACGTGTTAAAACCTAGTCCTCTGTCCGCTTAAAACCCAGTGTCACCCATATTGCATTTTTCATGCTCCACCGGAGCATTTTTATTCTTGTGTTTTGTACATTATGTAGGAGGACATTTTTCGCGAAAATGTTGACGAAACCAATCGCAACTGTATATATTGAGCATTAACAATGCACATTGTACAGTGGTCTTTGCATAAAGAGATTCCTTTTTAAAGAAGCTGCAAGTCAGTGACAGCATGTTTTAGGGAGCTTCAGATTTCGTTTCAAGATTATTTCGTCACGAAAAGTACCAGTGAAATCCGTTTGTTCATTGGCATCTTCCTGACTATTTGAGCCTTGTCGTTTGAGCCAGTTGTTTTTCATTGGTTCTTTATGACTTAGCTTTTTGTTTGTTTTTAGGTGGTGACGAAGCTGGTAGGAATGGAGGAGGAGAATCTAGCCTTCAGTACCCTGGAGGAACAAGCCGATCTCCTGCTACAGGTTCTCATGGCTACTGATAAGGATGTAAGTAGTCTATGTATGCGAATATCTATCAGATGCTTTCTTGGGCTTTAGGAAATGGTCTACATTAGGTTTTTGGTGTGACTATGATGTTTTTGGAATCAGTTTTCACATACCGTTTAGTGACGGTTTTCTGGGTTAGAGGTTGGCGCTGCGCTTAGAGATAAGAAAGAAGGCCGTTTCGGCAGAAACTAAATCCATAATGACGTTGGCTGGACACTTTCCTGTGGCGAGCTTAAAGTTTTTTTACAGTTTCATTTGTTTTATTTAGTTCAGTCTTGTCTTGCAGTATTCTATGCAGTATTTTCAGTTTTTTCCATTTCATGAGGGTGCGCGGAGCGCCCCTCATAATATGAGCTATAAAGGCACTTTGCGGATTAGGGAAACTGTTAATTAGCCAAAACTAATTAACGGTAAGGAGTTGAGAGCTAAAGTTTACATTTTTGAAATCTCCAGGCCAAGAGCTTTCGAATGATACCAAACTTGCCCGGAAAAAATGAACTTTGAAAAAATCGACTTTCTGATACATGTTTAAAAGTGGGGTTTTTTTCTCTGTATCGACCACTTTTATAGGGCGATTTTTGCGCACACCGATTTTTCAAACGGCCCATAGGAAAAATTTTTCTATACTAATTTTTGATTATCTAGGCGATGGTCCAGATCAAGTTTATGTTTTTTTCCGAATTTCGCTCTGGGTCGATTTTTACAGATGGACAAAAATGGAAAAATCGACGTTTGGACTTTTCGAGGTCCCAACACAGAAAATTGTCAAAAAGTCGTCTAAAATAGCGTTTTTTGGCCATTTGGTGGTGCGCATATATAGTAAATCGGGGTCGCTGAAAACGATGAGCATACTGCCGAAACCGCCCGAAGTGACCACTGGTCAGCATGGCCCCGTGGCACCTCGCCCAGGGTCAAAGTTAGGGTCAAAGTTGGGAAAAGTCACTAAAACAGCGTTTTTCGGGGTTTTGGTTGGGGGCAAATCGACTACGCTCGTTTCAATGAGCATATTTTGAGAACCGACAGAAGTGACCAGTGGTCACTATGGCCTAGGTGGCCTATTGACCAGTGGTCAAACCCCCTAAAATAGCGTTTTTGGAGGTTTTGGATGGGGGCATATATAGTAAATCGACTACGCTCGTTTCAATGAGCATATTTTCAGACCCGACGGAAGTGACCACTGGTCACTATGGTCTAGGTGGCCTATTGACCAGTGGTCAAACCCCCTAAAACAGCGTTTTTCGGGGTTTTGGTTGGGGGCAAATCGACTACGCTAGTTTCAGTGAGCATATTTTCAGACCCGACGGAAGTGACCACTGGTCACTATGGCCTAGGTGGCCTATTGACCAGTGGTCAAACCCCTTAAAACAGCGTTTTTCGAGGTTCTGGTTGGGGGCATATATAGTAAATCGACTACGCTAGTTTCAATGAGCATATTTTCAGAACCGACGGAAGTGACCACTGGTCCAGGGGCGTAGGCAGGGGGGGCCAGGGGGGGAATCCCCCCCCGAAACTCATTTGCCCCCCGGGAAATTTTCTGTGTCGGGGAAAATTTTACAAAATTTTCGCGCCGTAGGCGCGAATTTTATTAATCGACTCAGAAAAATCTAATTTGCACATCAAATTACACGGTTGAATTTTCCAAAATTTTAGCAAAATGTGCTCTAAAAATAGGTTTCAATTATGCCATATTCTAAAAAGGTCTGTCTTTTAACTGGGGGCTGCCGCCCCCAGACCCCCGCCTATTTTATCTAAAGAGCTAACCTTTTGCACTTATAATCTAACAAGTCTGTAGAAATTGTTGTCTAAAAATGAGAAAACAGAAAGCCATAGTTTCAGTAGAATTTTACAGGAATTTGAAATAGCACTATCCTTATTTATATGTGCGATTTGAATGTCTATATAATCCTTTTAAATGTTTCATTATGACTTTTATTACAATTTTTCAAAAATTCTGCAGCTTCTGGAGGGCTCCGCCCCCCAGACCCCCCGTTTAGCTGCTGTATTTATGTACATGTATGCATTGTACCTCCGAAAATTTAGAAAGCTCAGTTGTCATAACCTTAGTTTATGTTATCCGAAAATAGTCGGAAACAAGCGAATAACGATTTTGAAAAACTTGGGTACATGTTAAAAAATTTTGGATGTGCCCCCCCCCCCCGAAATTTTTATCTGGCTACGCCACTGCACTGGTCACTATGGCCTAGGTGGCCTATTGTCCAGTGGTCAAACCCCCTAAAACAGCGTTTTCCGGGGTTTTGGTTGGCGGCAATCGACTACGCTCGTTTCAATGAGCATACTTTCAGAACCGACGGAAGTGACCACTGGTCACTATGTCCTAGGTGGCTTATTGACCAGTGGTCAAAACCCATAAAACAGCGTTTGTCGGTGTTTCGGTTGGCGGCATAATATATAGTAAATCGACTACGCTCGTTTCAATGAGCATATTTTCAGAATCGGCTGAAGTGATCACTGGTTGCTACGGGCTAGGTGGTCTATTGACCAGTGGTCAGACCACCGAAGACAGTGGTCATTGTTTGGAATAGAGAATCTTCTGGGAGTAATAAATTGCAGACTACTTCTGCCTAAGAGCAGCGCTCCCAAAAATTGGAGGAAGGACAAGTAGGAAAAAATGCTCCTTGCAGTCGCATGTAAAATGCAATATGAGCTATGATGGTCAACATTTAAATATGTCAAGGACAAGATTTGAAACGTCTAATATGAGCCAGCATCTAAATCGGTAAAGGACAAGCTGTAACTGGCTAATATGAGCCGCCACGTTTCTCTTGGGCTCATATTGACGCGAGGATACTAAGTTGAGTTAGCTATTTTTCACTTTTCAAATTCGCATGTACACGTAATTGTCATGCCATATGTGTGGTCTTGATACAATAAGTAAAGTCAATCCGTGGGTAAGCACACATCAAATTTTCACACATCAGCTGTGTATTTTATTGTATAAGTGCTGTGTACAGTAAGCCGATACTGAAGACTTGAAGAATACCGGTTTACAGGAGCTTTATGCATTTGTTTCTAGTTTGCAGAGTGTGTCTATGATTTAGAAAACTGGTATATACCAAATGTATATGCCACTTAATTCAACTTTAAAGGGGAGAACTTTAGCTGCTTAAAGTGTCCACATATATACCTTAAATACGGTGTTTGAGCTAGTGAAATTAGCTTCAGACAGGACACCTATAACCAAACATTGTATAAAGCTAATGACATTACGCAAGACGGTGAGGATTTTTTCAGACTTGGGATTGGGAATAGAAGTAAAGAGTCTGTAGGCAAGATGGTAAGAGGTCGTCGTGATGTCAAGCCGTTGAAACCACGGCAGCGAGCGTCAATATGAGCCCAAGAGAAACGTGGCGGCTCATATTAGCCAGTTACAGCTTGTCCTTTACCGATTTAGATGCTGGCTCATATTAGACGTTTTAAATCTTGTCCTTGACATATTTAAATGTTGACCATCATAGCTCATATTGCATTTTACATGCGACTGCAAGGAGCATTTTTCCTACTTGTCTAAACTATCCTTATTATGTTTATTCGTTTGGTTCTTTTTCAGACAGAAGAAGAGGAGGATTACATTAAGACGGAGGTCGGTTCGGCAGCTAGCGGTAGTGGTCCGGCCTTTATCAAGAAGGAAGGCTCCATGAGCCATTTGTCCGGTGGTCAGGGACTGAGCTATTCCTTCATGAAGAACAAAGGGGGCGCTGCGGCGGCCGGCACTTCGGCTGGCTCCAGCTCCTCCAAAGAACGACATCCCCTATTTAAACGGTTTAGGAAATAATCTTTGTTGAATTTGTCTGCTTTTTCAGTCTTTTTAGGTACCTAAACTCTTTGTTATCCAATGCTAGCTATCCAAGAATTTTATGTGCTTAGATCTTACTGTGACTTGTATTTCGTCTTACTGTGCATAAACTCGAACTTTCTAACCTATTGTCCTTTGTTGTTTTTGGTACTGTTTTGGGTTTTTGTTTCTGTGATAAGAAAGGATAATGTAAATAAAGATGTTTTTGTTGACTTGTAATATTTATGTACTTGTATACTATGTATGTTTTTATTAAAGTAAATTCGTTCTTGTGTTTTGCTTTATGTGTGTTGTTTTCCCTAAGTATGGTATTAATTGAATTCAATTAACGACTTGTCAGGGCTTTTTTCTCAGTGTAGTTCTAAGTGTTCTAAGTTCTATGTTCTCAGTGCAAAGTAAAGAACGATTCCATTATCTGTTTACTTTCGGTGGGTTTTTATTGATGGCTAGTAATTACCGCTGTGTCATACGGTATGTCTTGCCGCTATTTCCCTTGTGTTCTTTCGTTATTCCGTTGGTAATACGCATTGTGCCAACCTAGTAATGTTCTTTCAGTAACCGATTTTAGTCGGTAGAAGTAGTATCGGTTTCAGTCAGGAACATAAAATGATTTCAGTACAAGAGTAAAAATGCTCTGTGGAGCACGAAAAATGCAATATGGGTGACATTAGGTTTTAAGCGTACAGTAGTGTTTTAGAACGACCGGGCAGCTGGCTCGGCTGAGTGTCTGGCCGTTCGACCGGCGGCCGGCCATTGGCTAGTGTCACCCATATTGCATTTTTCATGCTCCATCGGAGTATTTTTATTCGTGTCATTTCATTTTTAAGGTTCTCAGTATAACTTAGGCAAAAATGTTAAAGCTTTCTGAAAGAAACTTTAAAAATTCCCACAATAATAGTCAACCGAGCCATAGAACAAAGAAGCTTGAAAATTACCAATTGATCCCTTTTTCTCGATTTTGGCAGAAAAGCCCTCACCCACTGCACATAAGAATATTTTAGAAAGTTGCAGACAGTTATCTGTAGTTTGTTATAAGCCAAGCTGTACTTCAGCAGAACTAATTTCTAATGGTCTTCTGCAATTATATGCAAATTTCAGATGATTGCAACTTAGCTAAGCTAGTTTTAGGCCGTGCTGTACTTCAGCAACACTCTACTGCAGCGCAACCAGACGCAAACGTCAATGCCAAAGAAGGAGACTTACACGGAATGCTATTCCGCAGTTGCCTGCAGAATTTCAGGCGATTGCAAGTTATCTGTAGTTAGTTATAGGCCGTGCTGTACTTCTGCAGCACTCTACTGCTGCGCAACTATATACGTAGTAACATCGTAATAAGTATACAAAAAATATCTATAATAGTTTAGTTTGTCATGTCCTAAACTATCTGTATGCCGAATATCAAATACCATTGCCGATTTAATAACGTGTTATCGACGGGGCTGTGGTTGGGACAGCACGTACAGCACGGTGGAAGCTGGAGAGTGCACCATCTAACATAGCTATCGATCCCCCTTAGGACAGACACAATTATCACCGAGTTTCGTATGTTTAGCCGTTTACAGTAAGTCTACAGACAGCGCGCTATGGTTGCTGCATAACAGTACAGCACGATAGCAGCTCCGCACAGCGCTGCGACTATGGTTATCGTGTTCAGCGACCCCAATAACCCTTATATGCGTCCCACTAGATGTTTAGGCCAGCCACCAAAACAGCATGTTTAGGCCTATTTTGACGATTTTCTGTGGAGTTAGAATTTTTTCCGAAAACGGCCATTTGGACCGACCAACTTTGGGCCGGCCGCCTGAACGGTCCAGGACCTAAATCAAAAATCGGCCAACGTTATGACACGTTACCCATTCCATAGTTTCTTATGCAACAAGCCGCTAGCCCTCTAGCTTGTTCCCTGAGTCCTGTAGCCGTGACACAAAATGGCCGTTTACGCCGTTAGGCCACCTTTGGCCGGACCGGGCAGCAAACAAATATAGCGCGGGTCACATGAAGGCATTCAGAAAATATAAACCTTTCCGGCTGAAAACGTCCACATCTTTCAAACAACTCTGCACAAAATTGCATTTTTCCAAGCGTGACTTACACAGAAAAAAACAAACGGACCTAACTTGTCCGGGAGCGAAAATTTTCAAAGTTGAAAATTTTGACCAAAACTTTTGTGCAACTTGTTGTACTCGTTGTGTAGATTCCAACGATACCAAACATGCCGAGTTTTGTTCAGTATTGAGCTGGCACGGTGCTCGAATGAGTCTCAAATGGCCGCGCAGCGCCTTTTACACCCATATTATAGGGGGTCGCTCTCGCGCCCCCCTATAATTAGTTTCAGGTGGAGTTTCAGTTTGAGTTTTGAGGAAAGATAAGCAGATACGTGTTCGGATACAGATTCCAGACAACCCAGCTATGCATTCTTTTGTGGTTGGTAAATGAGAGCAACTTACGCGTCGATGTGAGTTCAAGGGCTGCTTTATCCGGAGCTAGAAATCGTTGTCACATAGCCTGTCGCACTATCACCCTGCTTGACCCTGGCAATTCTCCTGGAGGGGGCACCTTTAACCATGCAGACTGAGCCTGGTTAATTCGTTTTCCTACAAGTAGCACCAAGTCCAAAAGCAGTGACTTTTCTAAAAACATCTACGTAAAGGTTTCATCTTGCAGCGAATGCGAGTTCTTAATTAGGTTATGGTTTGTTCAGGATGCTGCCCCTAAGGTTTTTGATTTATATATGTTAAAGTTTGCTCCACACTTCAAACTGTATAGAGCATTGATGAACTTATGAGCAACAGACGATTGGGATTTCGATATCCGCCTACGGTCTTAACTTTTTGCAGTTGTTTACTGCTGATTTTGATGTGATCAATCGGCGTTTCTGTCTTTAGGAGTCCTTCCTTGGTTAGCCATGAGTTATTCAGTCTTCGCTCGTGGCGAAGGATTAGCCTCGCGCTGTTTGCTATTTCGAGTTAGTCTTGGCGGATTGCAGAAGACGCCCTCCATCGGCCTGAAGACAACGTACGTGTCTTTGAATGCGTTTGCAGCTATCTGAGGAGAAGATATTTAATTTTAGTCATTTTCTGGGATAGATTTTCGTGTGGGGAGGAAACGAGATACTAAAGAGTATTTTTAACCTGATGTTTTGCTTCTCAGGGCTGCCAAGATTCCGAGGGGTAAGATAGGATAAGGAATTTTTTGGTTGTGGGACGTGAAAAATTTACTAAGAATATGCAAACATTTGCTCAATTCAATTTTTCTAGCATACATTGTAAGAGTTGGCTTTCATCACAAAAATAGACAGATTTGATGGTACATAGTACGGCGAAAAGTGCGTAAAAAATCTCCGAATTTTTCAGGTCAAAGGTTTTTACTAAAGGGAAGTGGCGGTACCCTCTTGTGGGGCGGGGGGGCGAGGGTTTTTGGTAGAGGTCATTTATGGAGGGAGGAACCCTTAGAGCCCTTCCCACTAGAATAAGTCCAGCAGAAGAGGGATGAGTACCGCTTGTTGCCTGGGCTTGATTGCTTGTATTATGTTTTATTGTTATGAAAGTTCGGTGGGCGATTGTTTTTAGCTTTTCCTATTATTAAGCACTAATCGTATTAGGAAAAGTAGTTGATAATGTTGAGAAAATTTGAATATTCCCACCTTCAGCAAAAATGTGTTTATTTTAGGGCACTGTGTAGATCCTCTGCCAAGACCGAAATTCAAAAGGTTGGCTGGTCCTACCTGTTGAAACAGCGTCAGCTGCAGCGCCCAATTTCACCGCATCTCACCGTTTACAAGTTAGTTTGGTTTCGGTTGTTTTGGTTTTGCTTCATAGCGTGCGTTTTGTTCTTTGCGTTTTTGTTTCGCTCTGAAATCTTGTTATATCCTTTTCTTTACTTAAATTTTTCCAATTTAAAACTATCAGGGTTGAGTTGTTTTGAGCATAGTCAATTTATTAAATCAAAATTATGTTCTGTAATTTATTCATGTGTTTGCTATGAATATGGTAACTTGGAGGTTGACTGTTTCAGACCAATGTTAACATGGATGGTTTCGGGTCTACATCGTATTTCGGGCACTGTAATGGGATCAGGTAAGTGTTCTTTATTATCATCACTAATTTTACTTATACACTTATTACAACTTTAACTACAACAACTTGTTGCACTCTCACTTTTACAACTTAAAATCAGTCGCTATAAAATTAATTTCATAGTATTTGGGCAAGATTCTTTCGGATATGTAAATTTATGTACAGAGACTAAATTTCTACCTTTAAATTTGCCGTTTTCCAGCAACCTGGCCAAAACCTTGGTCCTCAGTTATTATGTGCGTAATGTTATGGTGATGTTTTTGTTTTAACTTCAGCCATAGCCGTGTTTGTAATCGGTTTGATGGTAGCTCCGTTCGACTTTCCCAGAATAATCCAGTTTATTCGTGATCTGGATTTGCCGCGTCCTATCGTCTACGCTGTGAAATGGATGATAGCCTGGCCCTTAACTTTTCATGCCCTGAACGGGATCCGATTTCTGGTGACGTTTCTGAATTTCGTTAAAGTGACGTCACTGAGGGAGCTATAAAGGTGTTGGCAAAAGCACGAAAATGTATGCGGCACTTGCTTGCTGGCAGGATCCACTTGGTTCCGTTGGGTGTGCTGCCTTAATTTTCTGATTCGATGTCACCACGTGAAAAGCTTCCCATAAATTTCGACTTCTCCAGCAGTCCTTTATCAGGCATTACGCCAAACACAGACTTTTGTTTCCTTTCCCCGCAGTGTTACCTATTTACTGACCAGTAAAGGATAGATAGCTGGGTTCGCTTGAGCCCACAGCGAACCGATACATATGTGCTTAGTCCCTTGCTCAACGGGATTAGTGAAGTACTTGTGGCAGCGGGGATTCGAACCTAGGACCGTCACGTCCTAAATCAGGCGCTTTAACCTCTCGACTTTATGTATATACATCTGAAATCTCGGAAGTCAGTTTTCCGTTTTAAAGGCTTGAAGATTGCCAAGTTTAGAAACTGCCGGAAAAAATAGCTGAATCCTAATCAGCTAATCAAATTTGACAGCAAAGTTAAGTTGAGTTTTCAGAAAATTTATATATGCATATTGTCATACTTAATTTGAATAATTAACCCCACAAAATTCATTGATTTGCCCGAGCCTCAGTTTAGACTAGAGATGCATTGGGGCCGCCACTACTGAAAATTAAATTTTGCATTTTGCATTGGGCCGGTGCGGATGCGCATCTTATTAGTGGTTTTATGTAATACATTGAAAGATGTTTGTTTTTACGGCAGTGACCTATGAGTTTAGACTTACGTGTATATATGTGTTTTCATATGAAAATCCTTCATTTGAAGGATATCAATAATGCTGTCATTCATAATGGATGACGGAACCTTATGAATACCCGTCGCTTTTTGGCGTTCGGGGACATTTTACTGTTTTATATGTGGGCATTAATACTTTGTAAGGCAAGTATATGTGCTTAACATCACGTGTGAATGGAGTTGATCGCCAGGGGACGAAACGACGTTTCTTTATTGAAAATGGGTGGTCAGTTTCAAAGCAAAATAACCTGATTGTAAGCCCCTGATGAGTCCCACAATCAGGTCAGTCGGGCATAACAAGGCGATCCGTATATGCGATCACGATGTGCACAATGATACTGTATGTCACAGCTGTATAGTCGTGTAAGTCAATCGTTTTTCTCAACTTTAACTTGGCCTTTTTGTGTTAATTTGACTGAAAATTGGAGGTTCAAGTCGAAAATTTTCAAATTTTTCAAGTTCAAGTTTTGCAATAGTTTCAGGTATACAAATGTGTGAAATAATTAGTTGTGCGTCAAACGTACCATCAGTTTTACATTTATACTATTATCGCGTGGCTTCTCCATAATTGTAAGAGACTGCCAGAGCAGTACAGTGTAGCAATACGAATACAATACAATACAATACGCTGTGAAAGCAATTTAGTTGCACATTGCAAATGATAGAAGTGTATACAGTTACACATAAACAGAAAACGTACATACAATCTATATATAAGTAGTGCATGCGACCGTAACCAGACCATATCCACACACTGTGCGGCTCGTCAGTGGTTCAGTGTGGAACACAGTTTTTTACAAATGTTTTTAAGAAAACTATAAAAATAAATGAAAAAGGTTTCGCCGCTGGTCGCCTCAAGAAGTGAAGTTAAACAAGCATAGATAATGCTAAACGTATATTTCTATCCAATTTGACTTGTAAGCTGTAACCATCCGTCTAAAGGGGTGAAACTGAATTGTCTTGTTTTGGAGAGCTTTTCTACTGTTTTTAGGAAAAAGCGTCTTAGTTTTCGGTTACTATATTGTTTATTCCTAAGTGTTTTTACTAATTTTGCGCTTTGTACAATGAAGTCTGTTTCATAATAGCTCAACTTAGAAATTCTACTTAGTTCGTTGGCATATACCTTATAGCACGTAAGTTGTGAGAAATTTCCGTCTATTTCCGGGTAATTAATTGCTTTAAAAGGGAAATCGTCTTTTTATTATAAATTCTATGAGTAAACTTATCATTGAATACTTTAATTGTTAAATCTAACACTTCCGCCACGTATGGATGGACATACATTCACTAAATTCAATTCTAATCCTGGAGGATATATATTTTTATGTTCTGTTTTTATTAGTCCGTTGTCATTAACAGTTGTTATGTCATCTATATATCTAAATATATTTTGTAAAAGTTCCAATTTTTCTGTATCCATTTTTGGGTAAGTGTTTTGATATACTTAAACCAAGAGTATATAATAGATAAGAGTGTGACACTCTTACACTAGCATGAACAAATCATGCTAGGTATGCTCGGTGCGTTAACTCGGGACCCCGGTACCACTTCCGGGGGTCCCATCTTGCTGTCTTGGCTTTGCATACTCTATCTCTCACGCTTTCATATAAGCGTGTGTCGTTAAACTGATTTTTAATTTTTTGGGGGGGGGGTGTGCTCGGGCTGATTGGCCCATTAGCCTAAGGCTTACAATTTTTTTTTTTTTTTTTTTTTTTAGATTTTAGATTTTTTTTTTATTTTAATTTCGAAATATTTAGTTTTTTTATGTTGACTCTATTTTTTTTTATATTTTTTTTTTTTATTTTTTTTTTTTTATAATTAAATAAGAGTAGGCATTTTATTAGTAATTTTTAATTAATTAATAATAACTTTAATTAGGTTAACGCAATTAAAAAACTAACTCGACAACTTTGTAGCATTTTTTCTGCTCTTTCCAACGATATAGAAATTGTTGCAGCTTACATTCCTTCGAATTTTTGTATTATGCAACAATTTTTATATCATTGAAAAGAGCAGAAAAAATGCTACAGAGTTGTCGAGTTAGTTTTTTAATTGCGTTAACCTAATTAAAGTTATTATTAATTAATTAAAAATTACTAATAAAATGCCTACTGTAAGCCTTAGGCTAATGGGCCAATCTGCGAGCAGACACACGCTTATATGAAAGCGTGTAGATAGTGCAAAGTGGGACCCCCCCGGAAGTTCCGGGGGGGGGGTCCCGAGTTAACGCACCGAGCATACCTAGCATGATTTGTTCATGCTAGTGTAAGAGTGTTACACTCTTACTATTATACACTCTTGCTTAAACTCATACCAAAACAAAACTAAGTTAGCCATGAAAGGTCCGCAGCTAGTGCCCATTGGTATACCAATTTTTTGTCTAAAAACTTTATTTCCCAGTTTGAAAAACGTATTAGAAATTAACCATTTCACCAATTTGCAAAAGGTTTCGCAATCTAACGCAAATTTAGAATTGTCACTATTATTTAAATTCAAAAAGGTGGGAAAACAAATGACATGCAACCAGTTTTTTAACATTCGAAATTCCAAAATTTTGGTCAAAAAATGTCAAAGTTTAGAAAATTTTAGTTCCGGCCAGGCAAGGCCCATGTCTGTGCATCCCTAGTTTAGACTTACTTATAACTTTTTTGTTTGCTGACTATTAGACTTGTTCAGGTAAAACCATTTTGATAGCTGGATGGTTCTGTTTCAGGGCTTTGACCTGGCCATGGGCATATCACTCCCGGCCGTCTACAAGGGCGGCTGGTTTGTGGTGTTTGCTTCGCTGGCTCTGGCCACCTGGTTTGCCAGCTGGACCACTGGTTTCTCTGCCATCACCGGTCGTGACAAAGAAGTCTAGAGTGGAGGAAGAAAGCTGTCGCCTTACAGACTGGCTGCTTATGGCGACGCAAAGTCTAGCGAAAAACACCTCCCAATACATTTGTCTTTGTTTCTAAACTGCCACCAGTTTTTGATCCAGTGGTTTGGGTGGGGGTTACTATGTATGCTCTTGGGACCACTAAAGATAGTGTGACCTTAAACGTTACGGAGAGAGTACGTAGTATATACCCTCCGTTGTCAGATATTTATTGACTTGTGCGGTATTATTGGAGTGGTTTCAGTGTCTAGCATTAATGATGTGTTTCCTGGAAGCGGATAAAAAGCACTAGTAAACTGCATAAACTACATAAACTGCTCAGTATTTGTCAGTTTGAAGTAATATAGTGTATGTGTATGTCGGCTTGCTTTATGATTGTTTCGGACGTTCTTTTTGAGATCTGTAACAAATGTGGGCAAATGTTGCAATTCGGTTTGTTTTTCGAAGAAGTTTTGTTTTGAAAACTACTTTTGTCACTGCTGAATAATTGTGTTACCCTCTCATGAAGTATTTGTGCATAAGCTGTATTTTACGCAAATCCACTTATGTTGAAGGAAATCAATGTCAGAGCCCTTTTCATTAAGATGTGTGAATGGATTAGATAGTATCGTTGTTGTTTTACCATTTGGTTTTTTCGTTTTTGTACTACTGTAGTCTAGCATTTTTTAGTGAGGGAGGGGGGCACTTTTCGGTTCCCCTCCACGTTTTGGCAAGCCCTCACCCACTTTTTTGGGGGTCGCCCAAAATGTGTCGAAAAATCAAATTTTTGAGGTCAAATTTTCAAAAATGTATGCTAATTTTTCGCTAAGGGGAGGGAGGGGGCGAAGCCCCCAAACCCTAAAAATTGCCAGGTAGTTTTTGCCAATCTTTTGGCGTATTGTCGTAATAAGCTGTATCGGTTAGTAATTGTAACATTGTGAATTTCTATTCGTTTGGGTACCAGTGCAAGATAGTAAAGGATAGGTCTAACGAGTGCTCTAGTTTGAATGAAAATAAATGTTGTGGCTGAAAATATGGAAAATGTATGGAATCTAGAAGAGTGTAATTTTTCTGACAGTGATTCCAGAGGGTAACCGTTTGTGGGAAATTTGATTAAAGCGGCCTATTGTTAGTGTAATAATCGTTAATGATTGTTTGTAGTATATTAATCATAAAATATGTAGTAAGATTTTGAAGTAAAACATTTTTCAAACTATGTTTTTTGGGGTTGTCCTGTGTGTAATGAAGTTTAATGCTTTAGTTGATTACCGTTTTATTTGGTGTCTCATGTGGCCCAGTTGGTTCAGAGGTGGCAAAAGTGGCAACAGTTTTAGAATATCAGCCTGGATTTTTCCTTTGACTTATATACTGGCAGCAGACGGGTCTTAAAGAAAAATTTACTAGGCATTCGGCATTCTACCGGCATTCGTGGCTTGCACATTGCTAGCAATAGCATGTTGAATAGGGTATTTCTGAGTGGGCCACACGAGACGGTTGCCAATGTTTTAATGAGTAAACAGTTATAATTTTAGCATTAAGTTTGCAATTAGCTTATTCCTATAATTAGAGGTAGGTTAGAGAACTGAATGTAACAAACAACCCGTGAATTCTCTAGTTGTTACATCACTGATCACCCACAAGAGTTGAGGGAAGCTGACTGCTGACATGCGGTCTTAGGGAACTCTGCTATTTCCTTGAAGTTTTTGTTTTTCATTTCTACAAAGGAAATGGTTTATTTTTGATTTATGAGCATCATTCGTAGATAGTAGTGGTACACTTGATCATTACAATGATCTGAATTAGCACATAGTGGAATCCCTCCCTCTAAAATTTATCTTTTTTGACTTGTTGCATGTAAAATTTATAAATTCAGAATTTGGGCTCTATTACCCTTATACGTTTTCGAAAGTCTCAGTCGACTAGAGAACAACTACATGCTTGGCGCGTCTAGACCTGTTGTGAACATTATTTGCCTGCACGAAAACGTTTTGACTTTGAACCGATCCTAAAACCTTTCTTTTTATTAAAAGAATGGCAATAGATTGTGATGGGCACCGGATATTTCTTCATATCGGGATATCCGCCAATTTTGCGTTAAAGGATATATATCCGGTTATCCGCCTATTCCGAACTTAACTTCAAGAAATTTTTTTGAGTTTGCAGTTAAATTCTACTTTTTCTGTCAATATTTCGGTACGCTGTGAATTTCTATCATAAAGCCAAGCCACAACCTTGGTTTCAAAAATAATTTCAGAGAAACTTTTGAGAAATAATTAAAACTTTTTGTCAGATATTTGCTATTTTTTCATTGCTTTGTCCGAAATGTACACGGATATCCGGATATTTTTCTCAATCAGATATCCGGATATAAAAATTATCTGGATATCCAGTGCCCATCCATCACTAGTAATAGATTCCCTGACCCTGATGTCAGAAATTGGAAGAAATTGTCAGACACCGGAATTTTTAGTAATCCCTCCATATCTGGCTTTGCCTACATCATTCGAACAGAACACATTTTCAGAGCAGAGTGTGTTTCACACGTTTAAGATGAAGTTATTCCACCATATTACGTAATTTTTTATTTTGGAGAGTCAACACTGACATGTCTGAGGGTTCTGCTGCCATGGAAAGTCAGAAAATTCGCATCGTTGTGGGTTCAAAACCAACTCCCTCTTGCCAGTTGCATTCCATTCCAGCGAAGATTGACTTCAATGGAAAGCAGCCGGTTGCTGAACGCTTTTGTAGCACAATCTCCAGTGCGGAGGATTCTGAAGACTCGAAATCGGCGTTATTTCGTGGGCGGCCCCTGTCTGGAGCAACGATCAAATTACCTCATGAGTTAGTTTTTGTGCATTGGCAATTAGTACTTTTGTGGTTCTTGTCTTCTAAATAGCCATGTAACTTTGCTAACTTCGTTCTCTTGTGTTCGTATCGTCAGCCATTCCGTTGTGTCGTTGTTAGTTTATTTATAGTCGAATGAGCGAGGACAAAATGTTGCATTTCAAACCATAAAGTCTGAGGATGGGTTACCATTTGACACTGTTTTGCTGAAAAGTTTGTTTCCATAACCACCAACAAACTTAATCGTATAGCTTCAACTCGGGTGCTCAGATTTAATTGCTGATTTTCCATTTTTTACATTAAATTTTATTTTATGCACATCTCTACTCACAGCCTTAATTTATTCGCTTATCGTTCAATAAGTTTTGACCGATTCGTTTAACTTTCAAACTTTATAGTTACAAATTTGTGGTGCTCAAGGAGTCAATGGATTCCACTCTGGCCAGTGATAGCATGTCACGTGATCTGAACGTCGTGGCTGAATCTGAGAACGCCACCTGGTGGAATTTGGGACAGCCTCCCTCGCAGTGTGATCCGGTTCAGCGCGCCCTCCATTGGATAGGATTGGCTGAAGCATTGCACGGAAATTAAACTTTTTTGATAGTTTTTGGACTCATATTTTCCTGTTACTTACTATAGTTTGTGCCTACTTGTTATCTGTAAATAGTTGACGTTAAATAAATTCCTTGAAATTTCAGTAAAATTTTTTTTATTATCTTAGGTGAGTTGTAGTTGTGTTGTGATAGTTTTATTTTACTTGCTGATTTTGGTCGGCATGCTTAACAGGTTTACTTGCACGGCTAGCGAATGAGTTTACATTTACGAGGCTAAACGAAGTTTTGTTTCGTTTGTTTAATCGGTTTTAGTTTTTTATGCTAATGCTTTTCCTAAGAACCTTCCTAGGAGGGTGTAGGAGTTCCTCCGTGTATTTAGGAGAAACGACGCTGTCGCTGTCCCTAACTCGGGAAGCTCGGGTCTTAGGATTGCCTCTGTGGGACTTAGAAGGATCTTATGCACCGTGCCAGAATTCTCGGCCCAAATAGTTTTCCCTAAGCATTTGATGAAACCTAGTGCAGAAATGTTGCAAATTGTTGACATATTGGCGTACAAAGACTACATCTGTGCAAATTTTTTTGCCTCCACATATATATGATTTTGGCGTTTACCTTCATAGGTAAACTGAAGCTTTCTAATAATAGGCAGAGGTGTTGAATAACTAGTGAATAACTAGCTGATAATTAACGCATTATAGGCAATGATTCAAAGCCAGCTGCCATTGACTTTGATCGATGACGATTTGATCTAGATGACTTCTGTACACATCACACATGTAACCTTTGAAACGACGCTGTAGCTGAAGAATGACCTTAGAGCCGTGATGGAGATTTGTCTTTGATGCAATCAACTTTTTGAAAGCGTTACCATTTGCCATATAATTGGAGGAAGCGTGAAAGTTTGTTCGAGTCACTCTCTATAATAAACGGGCATTGTTAGTAATTCGGGAAGCACCCCTCTTACAGGCGGCAGACCCAGATATCCCCGCGAGGCGACGGGAGATCATCCAACAGCTTCCTGACGGGGCTTAATCAGGAAACCTGGTTAATGGTATACCACAGGGCCAAGGGGACAGAATGGAGACCCTTGGGAGGATCAGAGGCCAAAAAGAAAGCTTAGATGCCAAGCTGAGTCCAGTATGCCCCTAGTTTCCGGCACAATTACAATCTGAAAGACGATCTTGGAGGCACTATGCAATATGCAAAGACGTATGGGGACAAGATTGTTTCCTTCTTCGCTAGGAAATATCCTTACTTCAGCCACCATACGATGAGCTCACTTCCAGGACCGGACTTGGACTTAGTATGTAACGCGTACGGTTCACTTTAAACTGTTTACAGTTGTTGCACAAGTAGGCAACGCGGACAGTTACGCATTAAGATGTAGACAGTATGAAAAACGCGGACAGTTACGCACTAAGATGTAGACAGTTATATTTTTTTTTTTTTTTTATCGTGGTGCCTAGCACAGTTTAGGTACTCACTGAGACCTTTTTTGTGCTGCTCCCCGCGGTCCGCTGAACTGAACGGCAGACTAGAGGCGGAGAGACGAAGGTCACGGACAGAAAACATGACCCCCAAGCAGATCTGACGTGCGGTTATTGACCCCTTAGCTCGACGCTAAAGTGATCGCAGTCACACTCAAGGCAATCGAAATCATACACTGATAACAATTGCCCCCCGCATATCAATAGTGACTAGGATGGCGGAAATCTGTGTACCCGCTCGGTGGGTGGGGAATTAAAAAAGGATGAATCAGAAGAAAAAAGAAGTAGAAGCGAAGAAAGGAGGGAGGGAGGGAAAGGCCGAGCACTCAAATAGAATAGTAGGAAAATCTGCCAGTGTTTCACATTTTAAAAAAGAAGTATTATTGTTCCAGACATTCTACTTGATTTAGAAGTGACAGCAGACACAGGGGGACCTTTTTCACCCCCCATGCCTGCCATTCTTCTAAACAAATTCTAAATACTGCTAAACCTCAAAGGTATAAAACAATCAAATTCAAAGTACAACTGGGACTTATCTGACGCTCCTGAAATCTTTTAAAAAGATTCTTCTTCTATGTAGTGTCCTCCCTGTCCAGTGCACCATGTACGAAGAACCTCATCTGCCGCCTTAAGCCTGTGTCTGCCAATATTTTCACAGTTAGCGCTCCATGTTTGTATGCAGCTAGAAATGAAATTCAATTTTAATAACCGTATAATTTATTATCAACTGCTATTTTACGGAAGTAGAACGTTTAGACTTGAAGGTAGGGAGAATATCCTACTTTTGTGAGCTGCACACTTTCAAAACCCTGATAGTTATACAGGCGTAGTTTACAGGTTCAAGTACTTTTGTCCTGCACAATTGGAAACTGGCCAGTGCCCAAGTGCCCTAATGTCTAACCCACACAGCGATATTTCAATTTAGTGTTCGAAAATTATAAACTTATAAACTTATCTTAGTCTTCTATGGCACCACCGCTCATCATCAAGTCGTAGATCGAATCTCTAGACAGTTATATGTATTTGGGAGGAAGTTGTAACGTTTCTATAGTTAGCCACAGATTCTCTTTACATTCTGACTACTCTGACTACTAAAAGTTAACCTAGCAGCAGTTTATTTGTTTATATTGTACATAAACTGGTGATAGTAGCTCACGCGGGCACCTCAGACTAAAATTCAGTTTAAGGTGCCCACCGCATTTGTACCAAGTAGCTCACGCGGGCACCTTCTGACTTTCAATATCTTTAGGTTCATTACTTTCAGCAGGCGGCTGTATCAACGTAGATCATCAAATTTAGACAATTATAATAAATTGGATAAAGTAACGCATAAATTTTGACGATGAAAGGTTGCGGCATCCACCTCAGCCTGGTGACAAATAAAAATAGTGCAATGTTAGAGAAAGTTGTTAACATTTCACACAACTTTTTGCTACAACAATAATCATTAATTGCAACTTGGGTTCATTCATTGCTTTCACCAGCTTTAATTTAAAATATTTAATTAAAAATGAAATTCTATAAGTATATAGTACATTTGTTACAGGTACTCAAACTACAAACTTGTTTGTTATACGTACAATCTCTCTACCTAAGACAAAATTTAAAATATTGAAAGTGTACTGGTGCCCGCGTAAGCTACTTGATGCAAATAAGGTGGACACCTTAAACTGGATTTTAGCCTGAGGTGCCCGCGTGAGCTACTATCACCCATAAACTTAACAAAGTAAGCTAAATGCTCGAGTTAATACTTACTGACTCAAATGTGGATCAAATTTCTGTTTTGAGCATTAATAGTGCAAAAATTGTTATTAAATTGGGGGGGATAGACATAGAGTGCTAATTGTCCTTAACTCCTTAGAAGCGGGAAATTCAGTTACCATAAATATCCGACAAAGGTATCGTTTTGTTCTAGCCTTTTGTTCTAGATACCTACACTTTGATTAAGTCCTGTGCCAAGAACACTGGCGACAGTTTAGTGATAGACTGGCGTCATTTTAAACTCTGACAGACAATATCAATGTTACATTTCGTTGAAATTTTTTCTATGGAAAATTATGGAAATTATGAAAATCTGACCTCACACAAAAGTCTTAGTTTAACTGTCCGCGTTGCATACTTGTGCACAGTATTAATATTAAAGCGCCCATTAACTGTCCACGCTCAATAAGTGGACAGTTTAACGTAGTAACTGTCCGCGTTGCATACTAAGTCCACAGGACCTATTACCACTTCTGTAGGACAGCTCGCCATATGGGCAACAAAGAAAGGAAACCGCGGCCAAGATACTGGACATCGACAATCCGGGAGAAGTAAAAAACTGATGGGAGATAGCATTCGCGGGACTCCAGAGTGAAACTTGGAACACTACAGAGTTATCTTTCAGCCAATCTTTCAGCTATGGTCTGGATGTTCGGCCTTGGGATTAGCTATCCCAAGGTGTACAGTTACGCAATCTCACTCACTATCACATTACGCAACAAGATGTTGCGATTAGTGTTGGAAAAAAGTTAGCCCGCGGGACGGTGTCGTCTCGAGGCCCAGACCGGTCGGGCTTGAGCTTGGCCGCAGCCCGCGCCGCCGGCAGGGCCACGTGGGTCGGGTCGGGGCCGCAAATTTCTGATTTGTGCTCAGCGCCCCTGAAAAGCCATGTATGCACATTTTCAGCAAAATTTTTTGGTTCCTTTACCAAACTGAAATTTAAAATTTTAAATTTTTTAAAATTTCAAATTTTTAATGTTTGAATCTGGCTCCGGTATGCGCCCATACAAAATTTCAAACTTATTGGCTACAAAAATCAAAAGTTAGGACTGGGGGGGACGCATAAGATCCTTGAGCGTTTTCCTATTGAGGCAGTCGCAGTTAAGGAGGGCCGCTGCGCTGATGGTTTGAACTATTTGAAAATGTTACCATGTGCCATAAATTAGGATGAACTCAACTAGAGGTATAACAATGATCATTTTGGATAACTACTATGTCGTGCTACAAATCAAAATTCCTAATATTTTTTGTCAAATGGATTCAGCTCAAAGTTGGAAAGAGTGTAGCTGTATACATACAATACAATAGATCTGCGTTAAATCGTTTGATTAAAGATTTCATATCAATCGGAAGGGCACTTACTTCTCCCATGTATTTGTCAATGAATGAAACCTGCCCCACGAATGCTGCAAGTTAGATTCAGACGTGTCGGTTTGTGCTAATAAATTCATACCCTACCCATCACATATATATATTTTTAGCGTTTACCTCATAGGTAAACTAAGTATTTAGGAATCGCAATTTGCAAATTAATTAATTAGACAATTAAATAAATAATAATTAATAATTTTCAACAATGTAATTTGTTCACCGCAAAAGGCGAACGCTAAAAATGATTTTATATCACGTGATAGCTCGTTGACATTCTTATCGATAGTTTCTTTGAAGTTGACTTGCAGCATTTATGCGCTAGGTTTCATTTCAGTGGTGGAGTGCGTCTACTTTCATTACCGAGAATTGCTTAACCGTGAATTACTTTACCGAGAATTGTTTAACCGCGAAAATATCTAAAAACTCATGCAGTGTGCATGAAACATGCAAGAATCCGGGGAATATTATAACATGAATAAATTTGTGTCCTTTCAATATTAGAGATCAGAATCAAGATTGGGTAACTAAAGTCTGACCAAAAAATGTAGAAAGCGAAATTGTTTTCTTTATATCTCAAAAACGCTTCAAGATAGCTGCCATAAAGTATATACAAGAGTCCATAATTCCCTTATATTATAGAAGAAGAGTAAGCCACTAGAGGGCTTCTCTTCCTGGCATTGCGTAACGGTGCTCCGCCCACAATACGCGAATGTTCCCCAACAGCGCATACCCCCCCCCCGTTTGGTGGAGGGGAGGGATAGCCAAAAAGAGGTCCCCGTTTGGTGGGGGGGGGGTGTAGCCAACAGCCAATCAGATTGCAGAAACCCCCCTCCGTTTGGTGAGAGGGTAGAGCAGAGGATTACGGTAGTTTCTGTTCTATTCGAAAATGGGTCCCCGTTTGGGGGGGGGGTGACAAAATGTGGTCCCCGTTTGGGGGGGAGGTCACAAAAAGTGGACCCCGTTTGGGGGGGAGGTCACAAAAAGTGGTCCCCGTTTGGGGGGGGGGTCGCCAACAGCCAATCAGAATGAGCCAAACTTAGCCTGCTTGAGCGACCCCCCCAAACGGGGACCCTTTTCTACCTGCAGTGCCCCCCCCCACCAAACGGGGACCCCTTTTGCATAACCCCCCCCCCCACCAAACGGGGAGGGGGTATACTTGTCGACCCCCCCCCCAAAGGGGGAACATTCGCGTATTGTGGTCGGAGCACCGTTGCGCAATGCCTTCTCTTCTTCTATAATAATAATAAGAAAATATTATGGACTCTTGGTATATATTTTCTGAACCAGAAACCAGACTGATGAGATCTTTCTTTTCGTGAAAAAGTTTTTTGAAATTTCCCGTGCGATTTAAAAGGGTGCCGCTTTTATAAGTCCAGAAAGATTGGTACATGGTACTACCGCGATTTTTTCAGTAAACTTTTCCCCTTGACCGAAAGTCCTACACACCAAATTTCAACTTTTTTGGTTCAAAATTGCGTGAGCTATTCCATTTTTTAGATTTTTAAAATCCTTTAATCTTTACCGCTTTTTCGACTTTGACTGGTTATTACTCGCGACTCGCTCAACAGAAAACTTTTTCGATTAGATTTTCAGGACGGCCTGGGTGTCCGCTTTCATCTCAATATGTGACATTTCAAAAGTTGGAGGTCGATTTTTTCGAAAAAAACCACTTTTTGACCACAATTTCGGCATATCGAATCTAGGAAAAGTGAGTAAAAATAACATAATGATAAAGTTCAATTTGAGCTGAATCCAACGATATAAAGTTTTTGTGCCTGCGACTTATATATATTGCGTTCGCAATGATTTTTCAAACAATTTTCCTTATATCAGCTGGTTTTTGGCTCCTTTGATGTTGCCGCCTTGATTTGCCTGAACCAGTGTAAACTAGCAAACACCAGCTGAAATAGGGAAATTGTTTAAAAATTCGTTGCGGACGCAATATAAGTCGCAGGCATGAAACTTTATATCGTCGGATTCAGCTCAGGTTGAACTTTATCATTGCATTATTTTTACTCACTTTTCCTAGATTCGCTATGCCGAAATTTTGGGTCAAAAAATGGTATTTTTCGAAAAATCGACCTTCAAATTTTTAAATATCACATATATCTGATGAAAGCGGACGCCTAGGCAGTCCTGTAAATCTAATCGAAGAATTTTTTCGTTGAGCGAGTCGCGAGTAATAACCAGTCAAAGTCGAAAAAGCGGCAAAGATCAAAGGATTTTGAAAATCTAAAAAATGGAATCTCATATAATAGTATATAATTTTTATTATGCTATTATATACTCTTGCCGATACTCATGTACATATGACTATACCCATCCAACACGTTCTAAAAATTTTTGGCACTTACTGTTTGTCTCTCTCGAAAAGGTTATCATTAAGGCTTAGACCTTAAGCTTGGATGATTGGCTCAGTGAATACAGCATGCGCTTGCAGAACATAATCGCTACATAAGTTCAATCACCTTTTTGAGCCTGAAATTCCTTCTCAAGTGATACGTTTCCTTTACTCGGCTATTTAATTGTTGTGTTTGTTTTCGTATAAATTTTATAGTATTTAAAAATACGTTATAATTGTGTGAACATAAAAATTTATGAACGAATTGAATTTTCTTCCCAAGTGATGCAATTTCTCTATGTGGTTATTGCATTTGTTTTATTTTCATAAATTTGATCATATTTTAAAAACTTTAAAATTCCGTTGACATAACCTAAACCTAAACATGTACCTAAACGACAGAAAAATCTTAGTTTTTATTTTTTGTAAAATTTCTTCTGAACATTTTCTCGTACTTTATCAGACGGCCTCTATTAGATTTACGTTAAAAGCATCCTTTTGCGCAGAGTGGTCTAATCTTTTCCATAAACTCATTCCACAAATGTGTAAACTAAATGGAAACTCTAGAACTCTTTTCACCGGCCTGTCCTTTGAAGTACCCTTTTAAGTAGTCCAAAATTTAGTCCCGTTCAAGGTTGCATAGTTTCACTAATTGTTTGTCTGTTTACATAAAGTTACATAAAAGTTCTCAGTTTTGGTCTATATATAGCCCCCTCTTTGGTTGATTGATATATAAAGCCTTAAGTTGATTCGAAGTTTCTATGTTTAAAGTTTTTCTATTTAAACGTTTCCGTTAATGAATTTTCAGAATAGAAAATTATTTTTTGCAAATTAATAAAGTTTTTTCATTTAGTTCACCAATTATACTTTAAAGCTGTTTTCTTTTTGCCAGATGGCTCCAAATTTGTTGCAAACCAGATGCGTGCACAGAATTTAGACTTTGGTTGGACTTTGGGGTTGGTTGGAGTAACCGAATTGTCTATTCTGAATTTTTTATTTAATAAAAACTTAACCACATATAGGAGTTGGTTTACTTGCGTCGTAGTGTTGCAGTCGTTGATATCTGAACTTCATTCAAACTTGATGCCATTAAAACTCTGAATCAATTAGGAAATCACTGTTACAGCAAGCGAGAGGCAGTGGGATCAACTCTCGTTGGGTGCGGGTTTTTTTCATTCCTTCAGTGGGGTACAATGTTAATCCAGTAAGATTTAGACATTAGATTTTCCCGAAACCGAGCTCTGGCGTATTTTATGCAACAGTTTTCAAAAAAGCCCTTCCAACCTGTTATTCTTACGAAATAGCTACAGTACCACAGTCTCAATGTTTGTACAGTTTACTCCCTGAACTAAACTCAAAAGTAACTACTAAAGAGATTCTTGCTACTGTTGTTTGGCTGATTTTACTACTTTTCTTTGATACTATTTGCTTTCAGTTCACGTGCGGGGTGGAGAGTGAAAGTTAAACTTTGTGTACGTGCCTTTTATTCGTACTTTGTAACTTTATGGGGAGTCTTCTCCTTTTGTAACATCCTTTTGAATTGGCAACTTTCTGTCAAATTCTCCAGAAAATGAAGACTTTTATTTATACAGTTACAAAATCTAATTGACTTGATTTGAAGTCATGCCTTCCCATAAGACTGGTTTCTGAGGAAAATGTTGCAAACTTTTTTATTCCTAAACTTTTTATCTACACTGCCCTTAATAAATAACATTCTTTGAAAAGTTTCGGAATGTGACAGCATAATTATATATGGATAGTTAATACTGAGATAGTTTGAAGCAAATTATGAAGAATTTTGAAGATTACCCTTGAAACGTCTTTCAGATCTAAGCCGGACCTTTTCGCTTGCAGCTGATATGTACTGGTAAAATGTAATGCTCGATTTGTTGCGCAGCGGTCAAATAGTTGCTACTTACTGCAGAGAAGAAAATAGGTTTGCTGCGTTGTCATATTAAATTTTTATATAAATGAATGCGCAGGGGCAAATCCTTTTGCTGTGTTGAGCTGCGCCCTGCGAAGGGACAAAACTTCTTCCAGTCTGAACTGAACATGTGTAGGAACTGTGCAGGCATCGCCCTTACATGATTTGTCGAATTTTTGTGGTACTTTACTCGGATATTTTGCGCTTTCCCCCCCCAGCCCTAACTTTTGATTTTTTTAACCAATAACTTTGAAATTTGGTGTGGGTGCATACTGGAGGCTGGTGAATTCAAAAATTCAAAAATTTTTAAATTTTAAAAATTTTTGAAAAATTTAAAATGTTTGGTTGGTAAGGGGGGACCAAGGGGAACCAAAAAATTTTTTGAAAAAATTTTGCTGAAAACATGCATGCAGGGGTTTTCTGGAGCGCTGAGCACGAATCTGAAATCCGTTTTTCGATTAAGCTTTTTGTTAGTTCAGTATAAGCTTACATGTTAAGCTTACAACTTTAGCTTATACTGAGCTAACAAAAAGCTGAATCGAAAAACGGATTTTAGATTCGTGCTCAACGCCCCAGAAAACCCCTGTATGCATGTTTCAGCAAAATTTTTTTCAAAAAATTTCTTGGTTCCCCTTGGTCCCCCCCTTACCAAACAAAAATTTAAAATTTTTTAAAATTTTTAAAATTTTAAAATTTTTGAATTTTTGAATTCACCAGCCTCCAGTATGCACCCACACCAAATTTCAAAGTTATTGGCCAAAAAAATCAAAAGTTAGGGCTGGGGGGGGAAAGCGCAAAAGATCCCTTTACTCCATATTAAAAGTTTTCAATCCAAAATAGTGAGTATTTTGAACATTTTCACCATTTCACTGAGATCCTTTTAGTTCCGTTTTCGCTCGAATCTGTTCATTTCATTGTCTAAACAATGTGGTTTCTAGGCGAAATACATAAAGCCTGAAATATAATATGAAAATTTATATGCGTGCTGGTTTTGTTTTTATTAATTCAAAATATTCCTATTTGTATTAATGCTGTCATTATTTTTCGGTTGAGCTATATTTCGACTAATAAATGATTTCTGCCTTGAAAATCTATTCTTTAGCACAGTTTGAAAACTACAACTGAACCGTTAAAAATGAGCTTGATTATTTACTTTTAAGGATGCATCATGCTGTTTTTTATATTAAAAAGCTAAAGTTTGTTCACTCAAAATTTTAGAGCAAGGGTGCATTTACAGTAAGCTTCCATTCTCGGGAGTTGAGCACACAGCCTAAAGGTGCCTTCATAGTCGCGAACGGAGGTGTACGCGCGTCGACGCGCGCCTACGCGCGCCGACGCTTCCAGTGGTAACCTAGCACCATGGCGTGATGTCACGTTTGGAGGCGTCGACGTGCGTCGACGCCTCCAAATGTAATGGTGATTTCATAGTTCCAGTCGCCTCTAGACGCGCGTAGACGCACGTCGACGTGCGTAGACGCGCATCGAAGCGCGTAAACGCGCTACACCGCCATGTCACATTTGGAGGAGTCGGCGCCTCCAAACGTGACATCACGTCCTGGTGGTATGCTAGCACTGAAGGCGTCGACGCGCGTAGACGTGCGTCGACGCGTGTCAACGCGCCTATTTGTAGCATGCCAGTTTACGCGCATCTACGCGCGTCGACGCGCGTTGATGCGCGCAAAATGATATTGACGTTTGTAGACGCGCGTCGACGCGCGTACACCTGCGTTCGCGACTATGAAGACACCTTAACATGGCAGTGTAGCGCGTTGTCTACGCACGTCGACGTGCGTCTACGCGCGTAGAGAGGCGACTGGGACTATGAAATCACCATTAGCGTGCAGAAGATGTGCCACTCCTACATTACAAGCTTCACCGCGTGTCAAATTACTCTCACTAGCTATGTTAGTAGTTATTAGTTGGAATATATAACAGTTTTCATTATTCGTTTGTGAAGTAGTTTTTAGGACAGGAAATATTCAGGGAAATCTGGAATTTTTTGAGATCGATACTATCGATTCGGGTTGTGACTAATTAATTAAATGCACATTCCGTAGCTTTTCAGTATTTTCTTGCGACAAAAAGTTGATGAATGGTGCCTGATACTCCGAGGAAAATGAGATACAAAGGAAAACGTTTTTCTCCAGGACTCCCTTTTCCTTCCTCGTTCGTAACAGGAAAAGTTAGACCTAAAACTGGGATGAGCCTATCTAATATCAGATGTCACTCCTCGTCAGTATTAATGATATCCTAAGGTCTGTTGCCAGGGGACCCCAAAATGTTACAGAAACTCCAGAACTCCATTACCCCCATTTTGACACAAAATTATGGGTTTGGGGACTTTTCAACCGGTTTTAGCACCCTCTAGAAATAATTGATAGGTTTTGGAAAGTTTAAAACCTCCCCGCCTGCTTTTTCTGTCAATTTTTGCTTGTCCAGAATTTCCGTTTCAGAATAAAATCCACACAAACCCTCCTTCCGAAAGAACAGTTACAATTTTATAGAAGACAATTTCCTATCTTTTCATTTTCATCGCTAAAAGACTGCTCTGGGAATTCTACCGTTCAGAAGTATAAATTGACTAACATTTTTATTTATTATTCAATAATTTTGGAGGTCTGACTTGAAATTCTTTCATTTTTGGAATTATTTTTGATTGTGTCCTGTTTCTATTCTTGAAGTATTTGTTTGCAAAACCGCTTTGGCCATTTTTTTGTGGCAAAGATTATTGTGAAGAGTGATTTGTCAAGATTTTCTGAACATCATTTTTAAGTATGGGGAGTTGCAAAAAATTAATTGAAAAATTGACGTCTAAAGGATGCCAAAAACCTATTTGTATTTGGAAAAAAGTGAGAGCTTTTGCTGGAAATTTCACAATTTTCTTCTTGCTAAATTAATTGGTCAACTGTTGTTGAGAATTTTTCTAGCCTTTATGAAGTGCATACTTTCTTCGTGAGAAGTTAAAAGGGTTAGGTTTTGCACCCTGAACGAACTAAATAGTTTATTCAAACCAGTAGTGGTTAATTATAGCTGTTATTCTTTTTAACTAAACGTTTAATTCTACCAAGATTCTACTAAAAATAGTTTAACTGGTAATGGAAAAGGTCCTTTTAGATCTCCAAAGGCTCGGGCAGCCAAAATGATCCTCAGTAAAAATAGCTGTTAAATAATTTGGGGAGAATTGACGGATTTTATCAGGTCACAAATTTTGTGCCAGTGTGTGCGAATGACGTACATTAAATAAAAAGTGGAGTGCTGGGTAGGGGGACTAGTTCCAAAGTGATTTTGAGGGGGTTCTACTCTTGACGAAAATTTTTGAAGGCGCTTAACGCAAGTAGACAGGAACGGGAGTTGTCGCGAAATTAATTCTAATATATATAAATATATAAATTTATCAATTTCTTAAATCTTCACAGATAACTTAACTTAAATCAGTAATTTTTAGGAAAAATTCAAAAGTTTGATTAATCTCATGAAAAACAAAGAAATTTAACTAACGGTGTAGTCGGAATTTCCCAATGTTTTGTGCAAAAAACTATATAAAACTAGAAACAGTTATATTTATTTTTCCTTTTCCCCTATCCCTTTATCTTTTCCCAGCCACACTTTGTTCGGGTTGACGCTACATGGATCCAAAAACCTTAATTCCCTAATCTTATGCTTTTGGTCTCTGCAGGTTAAAAACTACAAAAAACTGTCTTCATTTCATTCTAGACGAATCCGACAACAACCCATTCAAATGATGATCTTTATTGCAAATTAATTGTCACATAATTACCCATCACTCTTAATTAATTACCAGCCATGACTTAATGATGAGGAATGCTGGCTTACTGACAATCTTCAACCTTTTCTTCGGAATCAGCGCAGCGAGCAACCGGTCAGCGTTTCTGGAAGAGGGGGTCTTTGGATGGGATCCCCCGCTTTGCCCTAAGTCTTGCCACTGTGGCCCCCTATTTTCCACCCGGTCAGAGGCGCTGTTGCGCACCGTCGACTGCCATGCCAGAGGCTTACTACAGTTTCCGGATCATGTTCCGGCTAAATCTCAAGTCCTTCGGCTGGGTCGAAACCGAATACGTCGACTTCACGGACTGAAGGTTTGGAACCCAAGCCTCCTAGAGCTGGAGTTGGCTCAGAATGGCCTAGAGACCCTGGGACGGGTTACCCTTTTTGAGGGATTCTATAACCTCAGACGTCTTAATCTCAGTCATAACCAGCTGACTCATTTGCATAATAACATTTTTCAGGTATCGTCTATGTATTATTTATTTTTTAATTATTTTTCTATGTAGTTGTAAAACTGATAGTTTATATTGTATAAGTTGTTCACAGCAATAATATTCGCAAATAAAAACTTTGTATTAGTTTTATCAGTTGTTTGCGTTGATTGTCAAGCAAGCTACGGAATAGACTAGGAAATCCCTGCACTGAACTTACTTCCAAGAAAGTTTACCCCTAAAAATTTTGAAGTGTCAAATGTTTCCAAGGGGAAAATTTCCCACGTCGAGTGTTCATTAGTCAATGAGATGAGTTTGGCAGCTGCTAGATTTTAATCGTTTAACTGGAAATATAACGTTATAACGTTGCAAGCACTTGCTTGAGATTACAGTTAATTTAAACAAAACCGCGTAAATATCTGGTAAGTTTAGTGTTAGTTCAGTTTGACTTTTATTTCATTCAATTCCAATGTCTCATCTGTGTTTCAGGGTCTGTTCAATCTGCTGGATCTCGATCTAAGTCACAACCGACTGACAGGGATCAGCAAGTACGCTTTCCAGGGTCTGGGCCGGCTGGCGTCACTCCGTCTGGGCGGCAACCGGCTCACCTTCATTCATCCCGGGTGGTGGGCTCCCCTGGGCGGATCCCTGCAAGACCTGCTGCTAAACCAAAACTGGATCCGTTCCCTGCCAGAGCACAGTTTCGGTGCCCTACAAAACCTGACCGTTCTGGATCTGGCCCGGAACCAGATCCGGGATTTGAATCCGGATTCGCTGGCCGGTCTGGGCCAGTTGGGTCACCTGCATCTCTATCAGAACCGGTTTCGATGGTTTCCGGCCGCCGGATTAGACTGTCTGAAACCGACACTGAAATCCCTCAGCTTTAGTCATAATCCCCTCCAACTGTTGAGATCTGGGGATATCGGGGGATTTCAGAATCTGGCCGAGATTAGCCTAACCGGACTGGCTCAACTCCTGCTGGTTGAGCCAGAAACCTTCAAAGATCTACCTCGACTGATCAGTATTGATCTACACGATAATCCCTCCCTAGCTTACCTGGATCCCAAAGCTTTCTCCGGTGTACCCCAACTTCGCCGACTTTTCCTGCATAACAATAACCTAACAACCCTTAGTCAGGAGCTGGTTCAACTTGCACCGAACCTGAGCGAAGTCACCCTGTACGGTAATCCGCTCAGGTGTGACTGTAGTCTCCATTGGATTTGGAATCAGGTTAATCGACTGTCGATTTTTAATCTTCGATTTCGTGAACCTGATCGTCTGACATGCGACGGACCGCCGAATCTTAGGTTTAAGCTTTTGGTCAGCCTGAAAACTGAGGAAATTCCGCCCCTCTGCGGACCAACTATTGTAAGCCTGGATCAAGGGAGCAGAAATGCTACTTTCGGCGAAGATGTCCTCATTCGCTGTAAAGCTTTAGGTTGGCCGAAACCGGACATCGAATGGTCTTGGCCAAACTTTGATCTCAATTCGAAGTCTGAAAAGGTAAAACTCAATTCGGATCGAAGTGAACTGTTGTTGCTGAGAGCGACCAATGATGACAGCGGCATTTATCGATGTCGTGCTCAGAACGGTTTAGGCGATGCCGTACAAGAGGTTCAACTGAACGTGATTTTGCCCAGGATCCGGCTACGGATTCTGGACGGCAAAATCGGCGCCAGTTGGGCCATGCTGACCTGGGATCGAGAAACCGGACCGGAAGAGATTCTTCAGGTTCTCTACCGGAAAATTACGGATTCCGAGTCACGAAATCATCGATTTGCCGGACTGCTGATCCCACGAATGCGATACTACACCCTGTTTAACCTGGAACCGGGAACGGACTACGAAGTCTGTTTGGCCGCCGAAAATTCGGCCAAAGTCGTCATCCAAATGTCCTGTGTCGAATTTCGGACCAAAGTCCTAATTCGGTCCTCCCTGGCCCTGCGAAGAACGTCCAACGTGGCCGTCGGGGTCACGTTGGCCGTTCTGGCCTGTATGATGATTCTGGTCTGTCTTAGTGCTGTTGCGCTGAAGCGCAGCACCAAGACAGCACAGTCCATCAGCTATGACTCTCTGCCGCAGGAAGACTGTAGCACAGTAACGATCGGAGTGGATATGAAGGGCCCGACGCCCGTCTATGAGAATACCCTCTTTCAGACCGCAGAACCGCAGTACGGCGTTGTGGTTCTGCAGTCGGAGACGGCGACCTTTTCGCGTCTGGTTACACACACTGACCTCTAGTCTATACTTACTGCTTCTGTGCATTGTCTTTGTGTGGCCTGATAATTTTTGTGGGAAGTTGTTTGGAAATGAAACTGTTTGGATAATCGTGGAAAACGTGGATTGTTTTAAAACTTTGACGGATATTTTGAAGAGCATTTGTTAAGACTAGCTGAAAGTTCAAATGATATATATAGCGAGCGTAGATAACATTGTTGTACAGTGCTGTAAATGTTAACAAACGCTAAAGCACCGCAACTTATGTAATGTCTGCGTGCTGTAATTGTGGAATAAAAGCAGCTTGTGTTCATGAATGCCACCTGTAATACAGTTTAAACTCCCTATTTCTACGGATCGCCCGCCTCATTGCAGAACATTCGCATCTGGTTGCAGTGTTGAGGTGATACTTAATAAGAAGTTGCCAGGAGCTGTCTTTTCACAAAAGGAACCTAAGAGCCTGCTCACGCAGCTAGTTAAATGAGTTAAAGGAGTTACAATTATCTCAATCCTGTTCGCGCACATGGATAAAAGTGTGTAAACAGTTAATTTTAACTCGCTGCTGGGTTAAACGAGTTAACAGTTTTTAACCCTACTCTTTTCGCTCGCGCGCGAAAAGGCCCTAAGAAAACTCGTCCCTAAATCTACAGTTTCAGAAAATTTTACCTGTTTTTCGCCTTCTGTTACTGCTTCTAATTTAAGGAGAAAAGCCAGGAGCGATTGGCAGTGGGTAACTCTCATAGTAGGACGGAGCTTTGCGACCATAACAACGTGAACGATTAGCAAAGCTGATCTTATGAGCGCTCTTTGCCTTAGGTGAATCTTTTGCAGACGAAGTCAGAATGCAGCATCAAGAGTGGTGTGGATCAACCGGCCCATGACTTTTCTGATCGGGGCCGAATCCAAGTCGAAAAAGCAGCACTGAACACAACAATTTGTATTCATCCGTGGGAGACTTTAGGTCACAGCTTTTTGAGGAAACGTTCTTTCATCCAATCTCAATGGAAGACTTCTCTTGAAATGCTGCACCTGTAAAATCGCGTTCCCTTCTTTCAACTTTTCAGAAAGTATATAAATTCAACTGATTGGTTTTTCTATACTATACTGTATTTACAGAATTATCTCTGGATGGTCAAGAACTTTGGTCTAGATTGTGGACGTGGTTAGTGAACAAGAACACTTCCCAGAATTTATCGTTATTATGTATATATTCCTGAACAGTAGCATTGACTGCTGTACTAGCTAGTGTTTTCTAAGCACAGCTGAACTGTAATTATTTATTACAGGAACCTGAAAACGAAGCAGCAGCTTGAAAATTTCACACAGAAAAGTTTAAGGTTTGCACTGAAAATGTCTGGTTTAGTGAAAAACTTGGGTTTGGTTACATCAGCTGTCAGTCTTCCCCCGTACTTGATCCACCACATGGCTACGGTTCGCGATAAGGTCAATTGTTTTAGGAAACAATGACAAAAAATTATCACCACCAGCACTGATAAAGAGATCGTGGGCTGACAATTAAAAGGGGGGGAGCCATATTAAAACTTAAAACATATTGATGATATGTCTGTATGATAAAAATTCTATAAAAATAGTGACTGAAATTTTGCCTTGTTTCAGTATCAACTATATATTTAAAAATTGAAATTACATCAAATACTGTTAGCCTATTTTCTCTTTCATTTAAATTTTTGATAATTATCAGTGGGAAACTTTATCAGCTAATAAAAGTATATAAAGAAAATCATAAAACTTTTCGCCATTCTTTTGTACCATAAAAGTCACGTTTGTCATTTTTCCTTTGTTTGCGTAATTTACGACTTTATCATGTACAAAACGATCCTTCTTGGCCTCGTCTTGGCCGTGGCTTCTGCCGAAATTTTGAGGTAAAAATCTAGAGAAATTTTCTTGAGAAATTTTCGCTGCTTTAAATTGGATTTGCAGTAATAAGCAGAAATTTGAAAACAGATTAACTCTTTCAAAGGATCTAATTAATTTTAAATCTACTCTACCCTTGTTGAAAAGGCCTTAGATGAAATAACCGATTTGTGAGATTAACTTCAGCCACCCAACTTTTTGAAAATGGTTTCTTTGGGGCTTTTCACGAATGAGTACAGTAGAGTAGAGTTGAAATCACCTGTTTTAACTCGTTTTAGCTCGCTCCACTCATGCTTGACTCTTCCCTCTTTTAACTCTTTCATGAAAAGGATCTAGTTAATTTTAACTCTACTCTACCCTTTCTTGAAAAAGCCCAATGAGTTAAAGTTCATTTAAACTCTTATCTCTAGGTTCAGCAAGTCCGCCAAAAATTGGTTGCAGAAGTATAAACATAATTTTTGTGCCCTATTTGTTTAGAGTACCCCTTAAGCCAATCAAGAAGGACAGCGAAGACCTGCAACGAGCCCAGAATGTGTTGGGTCTCTTCGCTGAGGAGCCCTCGGCCCCCGTCAAGGACCCATCTTCTGTGGAGGAAGTCCTTCGAAACTACATGGATGTAAGCTAACCTAAACAATTATCAGTTTTTTGGTTATGTAAACTTTCAGTAGAAACAAAAGAATAGACTTGGAAGGGATGTTCATCACCAGCGGAAACCAGTACTGTTTGCTTAATCAAATAGAAAGATTGCTAGAGAAATATACCGGTTGGTACGTCGGGAGAACCACCCCGGAATACGAGTCCAATCCTGCCTATGAAGTCGTATGTAAAACACTGAACTCTTCGTTAGTTCATTAAATTGACGAAGTGAGACTATATTTAAGAACAAAAGGCACTGGAGTATGTGTCATTCCCTGAAGCAGTGGGATAGTAGTAAATCAGCCTGAAAGTTACAAAAATAAGTAGATCCAAAAATATATGATAGGATCATATTCTATCCTATCATCTACTCTTGGTCTTGATGAGAAAGAAGAAAGTCATGTATCACCGAAGGTCCGAAAAATTCGGACCTCCGGTGGGACTCCGACCCACGACATTTTGCGCACTAGGCAAGCGCGCTAAGCGCACTGAGCTACGGAGGCACAGTCTCATCAAGCTTTGTCGGAATTCGTGTACCAATGCACATTCACTACGTGAACCCACGTAAGCAGAAACAAAGTGGAGGAAGAGCAAGCGCAAGGGGCTGCTCAAGATCTTGGCAGATCTTAGTCTAAATTGGTGATTGGAAATCTACTAAAATTTTATTAAATTCATTTGCATTAATGTTTCCTTTTAGGCTCAGTACTATGGTGAGATTTCCATCGGAACTCCAGCCCAGAAGTTCAACGTGATCTTTGACACCGGGAGCTCCAATCTCTGGGTTCCCAGCAAACACTACAAGGGATTCTGCATTGCCTGCAGTAAGCAATTTGTGCCAACTGTGAACTAAAGAAAGAGGTGCAAAAGTGTTGCAGCTATTTTCAAGTTTAGCACTTGTGAACTTGTGAGTATGAACAATAATGGTCCTTTCACGAAAAAGTAGAATTTAGAGTTAACCTTAACTCTGTTAACTCCTTTACTCAACGTTGCCTCTTTAATTACTTCTTGAAAATGGGTCGAGTTTAAAATTGAAATTTAAATGCCAAAAAGGCCATAAATTATGCCAATGGCTGCCTTAATAAGCTGAAATTAAAGTTCTTCCGCCTCCCTGCCTAAATAGGTAAAACAATTTTGTATTTCAGTGTTGCACAAGAAGTACAATCACGATGACAGCAGCACCTACGTTGCGGACGGGTCCTCCTTCAAGATTCAGTACGGAAGCGGTGCCATGGAGGGAATCGTTTCCAACGACAAAGTTTGCGTGCGTATTCTGAGACAGAATTGAAAATTTTTATTTTTATCATCAAGAATCATATATATTTCCTAAAATTTCGAAATTTGAAATCAGTTAGTGTGTGGCAGCAGACTGCGGTTAATATAAACGCAGAATATTATCCTACTGCCAGTATGATTAATGTTGCTTATTAATAGATTTAATGACTAATCGATTTGGTTTCACAAATCAAATCCGACTATAGTTTGACCAGACAGCATCTCCTAACAAGAGGAATCAATTGTTTTGCAAACACTTACATAGTCCTTTCGGTAATTGAACCATAAACAGAAACAACACTTCTCAGTCTACAGTTATACTTTTCTTTTTTGTTTAGGTCGGAACAGCCTGCGTGGACAAGCAAGGATTCGCTGAAGCCACCAAGGAGCCCGGTCTGACCTTCGTTGCGGCCAAATTCGACGGAATCCTGGGTATGGGCTATCCTCAGATCGCTGTCAACAACATCCCTCCCTTCTTCAACAACCTGGTCAAGAATGGCGATGCTGATCCCGTTTTCGCCTTCTACCTCAACCGGTACTTACTGGAATAGAATTTTCAGAAAATTAATACAAGCATTTGGAGTTTCTAAAATCATCAATTTTCAATGCAAACAAGTATGTTGTTCCTTTTGTAGATTTATGTCGTCATACAAAACACACTTTAAATTGTTTATACTACGCTGAATCAGGGTTTTTGTTAATGTAGCTATTTAACTAATTAATTAATATGCTTTGTTTAATTTAATTTAAATTAATTTAATTGTTTAGTGACCAGAGCGGAGCCACTGGCGGTGAACTGACCCTTGGTGGTCTGGATAGCAACCACTACACTGGAGATATCACCTATGCTCCAGTCTCGAAGGAGGTACAGGTTGCTCGAGTTCGATCTTAGCTCAGTCCTATTCCAGAAAGAGTCAAAACAACTAGAGCCAGATTCCATTAAAATTTGCCTACTCATAATTTGGCGGTATATAAATCTGGGCCTTCCAATTGTTACTTTATTCCATTTTTATAATACTTTTACTTTATTTGTTTGGGCTTACACGTTTATATGATGTCAACAAAATGCAGTAAACGCGAGCTAGCAGGCGGATTCACGAAGGCTACGAGCATTAAATCATAAAGAAATAATGAAAAACGCCTGTCTGCTGTCACTAAAGGCAGACCCTTAGTCCGAAACAGGAGAGAGCCGATGGAGATAGGCGTTTATCACTATTTCTGTGTCATAGTTTACGAACGATTCCCTTTTTCAGGGCTACTGGCAATTCACCCTGGACGGTGGCATTTCCATCGGCGGGAAATCCGTGGCCTGCGACGGTGGCTGCGAAGCCATCGCTGATACCGGAACCTCTCTGATCGCTGGACCCACCGCGGAGGTCAAGAAGATCCAGGAGGCCATTGGAGCCACACCCCTCATCAAGGGAGAAGTCAGTGCCTTAAATAGCTGATGAGTTAATTAATAAAGTAGTGGATTAATTAATAATTAGTCTATTCAGTTTGATCTTTGTAATTTACATAATGTGCTGGTTGGTTGGCATAAAATTATTATAAATCATGTGTATTTTTTACCATTCGACCTGTTGCCACCAGGATTAATTATCTTTAGTTAATTAGTTAATTAGACTGGTTTTTGTTTTCTGTTTTAGTACATGGTTGACTGCAGCAAACTGGACAGCATGCCCAACATCGATTTCACCATCGGTGGAAAGACCTTCACTCTCACCCCTCAGGACTATGTCATGAAGGTATATACCTAATTTTATTCTAGAATTTGAATTAAGCAAGGCTCATTTGACGTCATCTTTTCTTATCTGGCCATCAAGAACGTTTGTGTCATTTTTAACGGCCAGACTATTGGGTTTATGGCTGTCGAGGTTTAGAGTAGTAAAACTCCATTGTTGGAGTTGGATAGCATTTGAATAAGTATATATTTTAATTTTAATTTTTAGTTTTTAATCATATATTAATTATATTTTAAGCATTTTAATGAGCATTTTAATTTTAAGTTTAAGTATAGCCTGTAGTTCTCCGTGCCTCCAGCCAGTCCTCCGAAATTTTGGGTAAAATCAAATTTGACTTATCCTATTAAACTGTTCTTTTCCTTTAGGTCTCTGCCCTGGGACAGTCTCAGTGCATCAGTGGTTTCATGGGAATGGACATGCCGGCCAAGATTGGACCTCTCTGGATCCTTGGTGACGTTTTCATCGGCAAATACTACACCGTCTTCGACTTCGGAAACAACAGAGTTGGATTCGCCGAATCTGCCTAAACCGGAAAACCATCACAAACCGTCTGAAATTTAGGGGATGTATGTAGATTCTTAGGCTGATATTTTTGTCGAAATAAACATTTTAAAATGTTTTTCTTTTGCTACAACTTAGTGGTTAGGAACTAGGAATAGGTTGCATAGTTGGAAAAGTGGCTTTCAGGTGGGTGGTTGCTAAAAGCCAATACTTTTGGTAGTATATGCTGTAAATATACTATTGTTCAAATCAAAGTTCATATAAAATATACATGCACTAAAACACAAAGATTATACAAAATGTTATCAACAGTGTAGATAAAAAATTGTGGAAAATCCGAAGTCTTTGTCAATTTATCTTGGTCACTCAAAATCAACGTGGGAGGTCCCGCAAGTCCCCTTCAAAGCACTGATGGATGCAGGTTTCCAGCTTAAACAGGGGTTGAGTTTCAAGGTCCAGGTAGAGATTAAGTCGAGAATAGCTTCCGGTGGAAACTCGGATCGTTGCCTCGTCCCAGGTAATTCGATGAATCTTCATGGTTCTATCTTCCTCTGAAATTGTCACACCCCTGAAACAGGAAAACGTAAGCAACAGAGAGTTCACAACTTTAACTTTTAATTGAACGGTGGTTCTCCTAAAATATTGAACAAAGCACAAGAACCAGATATTTTTGACGAAGCCACCTAACTTTCTATCAAACCATCTGTCATATTTCGTCTTATTAATAATCTACCATTCAGTACCTAATTAAAACAAACCTCATTAATTCACAAGTATTGATTCGATTATTTAATAATTAACTGTATTCTAATTTCTAATTACGTCAATCGGTCCTGCCATCCTAAGGCCACATCATCCGTTGTGTATCGGAAACTTTCCAACGGAATGGAGCAATTGGTATGATGTGGGTTGTGCTCACTGAGACGCTGAATGTTGGATCGGCACGGAGTCACCACCTTTATCCGTTCACTCTTCAATATATCGCCTGAAACATAAAAAATCTAGCAACCAACAACATTGCTTAAAATCAGAAATATCGCATACCTAAATTTCGCCAAACCTACAAAAGCTTCGGAAATGCAGCTTAAAGCTTATTCCTAGTCGAAATTCCTCATTTCCGTTCTTAACACTAAGTTATTGTTATTACGATTCCTCCACGCTTCCATTGGAGATATACTTTTAGCACTATAACAAGTTGTGCATTGGAAGTTGTTTTGGTCCACAGTCGTGTGTCGCTGTTATCACAAGGAAGGCGATACGATAACAGCATTGAATCAATGCTTGTGTACATTAACTTGACCACATAACTTAGCGATAACAGAGCATTGCACAGATTGGCACAACCATTTGGCTAATGTCAAGTCAGTAATGTGCTGCAATGCTGCATCGAGCAGAAGTAACCGAAATTTGGCGATAGGTATCATAAAAACATTTTGTGGTCAGAAAATTGAACAAAGTAATAAAATATTATGAAGGACAATTTCCGCAAATGAAGACTAAGAAAAGGAGAGCAGCAGTACTTAATTTTTCATTAATTTTCATAAAAACATTTCCATTACCACAAAGAAATACCTTCAGGTGTGAGTCGAACCGACACCTCCTGAGGGTATTTTTCCACCTCCAGGGAGGTGGGCACAAAGATGTCCGGAGTCCAGAGACTGTAGACAAACTCCGGACCCAGAACCATGTCTCCCAGCTGGGTGTTGTGCTGACTGATGCGGTCATCGCGCCACAGCTGTCGGATGTAGAGGACAGTGGTCAGCTGGTGTCGGTGCCAGTAGCCCGTCTGAACGTGGACATTCACATACACCTAAAATATTCACTCATTTGAGAGGATTTGATTAAATTCTGTGCTGTGTCATCAAAACGGCAATACACTATGTCATAGGTGATATTTCACTTGTGGTGAGTCTTGTTAACTCGTTGAAAAGACATTGCCGCACGGTGAAGTAAAAAACAACATGTAGAAGTAGTACTGGAGCAGAATAATAAGATACAAATCTACCACTGTCTGGGTAAGTATTAAAATTTAAAGCTCATTAAACGAACATTTACAACAACTCCGGCAATAGCTGTCTTTGTTGACTAATCTGGGTAGGTGTACTGTCAACTGCTCCGATCAACAGAAAAAGGATGAAATCAGCGTCCTAAATCAGTTTCTAGTGGTGATCAATCATATTCGCCTGCTTGTCCATATTCTTAGTTGTCCCTGTGTCAATACTGTAAACTGTTCCACAGTACCACCTAGCCGAGCGTCATTGAGGCATTTTGGATCTTATCTAGTGCGAGACCTTTACGTTTATCTCAATTCTCTTTCAATCATATTACCGCATTCAGTTTTACAGTATATATATATATATATCCCAATTACAGTATCTCCCTTGTTTGTGAGCAGAGTTCAGTTACCTTGAGCGGCCTGCCGCCATGGTAGGGTCGAAGACGTCGGTCATAGTCGGATGGAAGATGATCCGTGCGCTGGTTGAAGAAGGAATTAATTCCACTCGAACCAGAATCGATGCTTCCCCGACCCGTGGTTCCTAGGCCCAGCAAGATCCAAACCTAGAAGCACAGCAAGTTTCACAAACGATATGTTTTCAATTAAGGCATGACGGCTATCTGACTATTTGTGCTCCATCGAAACATACAATGAATAAATTTTTTATATATAATGAATGCATATATAAATTCATGTAAAATTTCTAGGGATTTGATTGTGTGACCGACCATCATAATCATTATTTTGCTAACAGTATCCAAGCCAGACCGAAACACTCTAACTTGAAACTGAGAGGATCACGATTAAATAATAATTTTACCGTTCCAGTTTTGGACGGACCATTTTCTATATTATATAAAAGACGGTACCATAAAGTGTAATATAAGGACTCACCCAAATAAATCCCATATTCTTCATATTGTTCGAGAATCAAACTTTTACGAAACGCAACGCTTTTGAAAGTACAATGTTAGCTTATCTGTTGAATGACTAGCATTTCGAAAACCTTTTACGGTAAATATTTATCAAATGTTAACGGAAATGACCCGCTTTTGTACTACACCAAGAAAACATTCTTAACAACCTGTGCATTTGATGACCTTATTTTGCAAAATAAATTAAATAAATAAAAGTTAAAAAACAAACAAAATGAAATCCTCCACCAAGAAAACATTCTTTACAACCTGTGCATTTGATGACCTTATTTTGCAAAATAAATAAAATAAATAGAAGTTAAAAAAACAAACAAAATGAAATCCTCCAAAACTGCATATATTATTGGCAAAACTTATAAATGGAACTTTAAGATTAACATAATGCTATCTAAAACCATAATAATTAATTAAGAGCAATTGACGAGAACTCCGAATGGTTGACATTAGGATAGTAAATTTTAGTCTCCGCAGCGAGCAAGTCTCACTTTCCACGGAGCAGGGAATTACTTCAGTGGAAATTCTGGGCTAGGTAATGTTTTTTATGGCCTAGGTACATTGTCAAAGTATAGAAAGTCAAATCAATTCAAACCTAATTATTCATGAAAACAAATCATTCAGAGCATTATGCATTTATTCTGGTCGTCTGGTAGCAGAGGAGTTCCGCCGAATCTTATCCAAGCTGAAAAGTCATTTTGCAATATAGACTTGCTCGGCTCGCTAAGCTATTCTAAATTACAGTCTGACCAAAAAAAATTAGAAAATAAAATTGTTTTCTGCATATATCGAAAGTGCTTCAAGATAGCTACCACAAAATATACATATCTTCTGAACCCTTTCAAATTTTCCATGAAACCTCAGAGGTCGCCCCATTTATATATATATATATATATATATATATGTGTGTGTGTGTGTGTGTGTATACACATATATATACATATATATACATATATATATATATGAGCCGATTTCTGGTAGGGTCAACCATGACTTGGACAACCTTCAAAAATCGATTTGGCTCAAACTTTCAGGACTTGTAGCAACCCGACGTAAAAGTAAAACCTCCAAATATTAGAGCTCAACTCCGTATATTTAACGAGTTATAGCAAAATTCGTGGTTTTCGACTCTGCCACTAACGCCGCAGGACAAAAACCAAAAAACCAAACAAACTACCAGTCAAAATTGTGCTCAGGCCGATAGAGAAGAGTCAGTCAGTTCATATCTTAACCATACAGGCACCACACATGGGGCACCTATCCCTGCCAGTTTGAGTTTTGTAGCATTCGTGCTCCGCACTCCGCAGTTTGCGACGGTCGAACCTTAGCTTAACCCTTCAAGTAGTATAAAAATGAGAGTTCTGGAACAGTGGCGCAAGTGGCGCTGGTGGCGCTTCCTCACCCATCAATATACTACACTATTTAAGTCAATTAAAAATTTTGTGGCATCTTAGACTTCTGTCCAGCCACTTTAAACCGGTTTCGTTTATCTACTTTCCTACCTATAAGCCCACTGAGGAAGTTTTCACAATATTTATTATTCATAATTTTATTCATTACTGAGCTACAGATTAAGAAAGCAATGGCTGCTGTCCTGAGAGATGGAGCTTAATACTGCTCCGCTCACTGAGCTCATCAACTACTACATTAATTCATAAATGAAGAACAGGACTATGAATAACTCTAATATTTGTTGTATAGACTATGCTTATACTTATCCTATTCAGTAAAAAAGACAGTCGTTGGTGTTTCTTTATTGACAACAAACTAAACAATATCACAATGACCATAAGATAAACTAGAAATCCCATCATCCAAAATGTAACGCTTATCATCAAAAGCTGATAAGCTAATTTTATTTGAAGTCAAGGTGAATAGTTGGTGCTTATCGCTTCTAATCATATTCATTACATTTCGTCGAAGAGATTTATCAAACAGTGTTTCAACATAATCAGTATGACTAAGATAACGTTTTACCACATACATTTTAACCCCCTTTGCCCTTTTTTTAGCCTCCCCACCGCACAAAATACTATACATTTTAGCCCGCAAACCACAAAACTCAGAAATAGGACTACCGTTCGTCTCATCTTTCATTTTCCCCATTACCTTTTTATTGGTTGAGGAAAACAAAGGATGATCAGAAGGATAGTCACTAAAATCAAACAAAAGGGAATCAGCATACATGTCCTTATATACATCATTACATTCAATAAAATAACATAAACTATCAGTATCAGTGAATAATAATTTACATTTATCATTATATTTTGGAACAATATAATTGTAGTGGAAATCGTACATGAGCAGTTTTGACAAATCGAGTACACTAAACCCAACGTATATGGGTTTATTGAGCTCGACCGTCGCTCGACTCATACAGACTGCTACCAAGTCCTCATTAAAAGCAGTTGCCCGCTCAAAACGAGGATTTGATACCAATTTGCTGAACCGAGCCTGATCACATACAAGTTCCACATTTATATATTTACGCACATTTTCCATAGTCTTGCCAAAAACAGAATTATTTAACAACTTAAACAAATTCTTTTCAAAATCATTTTTTGCAGCTTTGCGCATCTCAGTGTTGAAGCTGATGTATTTATGCATCCATGCAGATTGTCGAAAAGCAAGGACACGATGCACTCGCTCTAATTTCAGGCCCAATGATAAATAAAGTTTTAGATTACGAAAAATGAATAATATACTTTTGTTTATTGCAAAGATTGGGCACGAGCTTGTGCACCTTTGAATCAGCTACATTGAGATCTGCTTTCAACTGTTTACAATATGGTGACAACATATCATCAGAAATGATCAATTTCTCAGGAGCAAGTGGATAGCCATTGTGCAATGTATGAAGTTCTTTTGGATACCCCAGATCAACTTCTAAAACATACCCCTCCTCCCCGTCCACATCAACTGTAGACCAATCAATTTTCTCAATTTCAGACTGTGAAAGCCAATGAAACTTTGCACAAGGTTGTTTCTGACTCATAGCCCACCCATATAAATTGTTAGCATCAAGATATAAGATATAAGTTGTTGGCAGTGAACTATCATATACATCCAGATAGGGGTTATTCGCTTTTGGCATAACGATGAGAAATCATCGCTACACCTCCACGAATACCCTGTTCAAAAAACATGTACTGATTGTTGTCTTTGAGAAGCTCCAGCCTAACGTCAGTCAGTTTAAGACAAGCATCCCATCCAAAACTAGGTAATGTAATGTAATGGATAGGATCCAAGTCATAATGCTGAAGACAAAAAGCTCTAAAGTTCTCAAACACATCAGCCAGCAACAATACATCACTTAATAAATATAAATCATGATATCCACCAAGTGTCTGTACATTAAAGCTTTGCCATACCTTAACGGCATGGTCATAGTCAGAGTCTGTAATGTCTTGTTCTGTTAGACGACTGTAGAATGCATCTTTTGATGGGAGTCCAATTTCATCAAATCGATCCCAACAGTCCATGTAGTCATATGGATAGACACCCTTTCGAGTCAGCAGGGACATTTTG
>JASAND010010452.1:0-17215 GCA_030248195.1 Trissonchulus latispiculum
CTTCTACATCTAAACTCCTACCTATCTAAAGCCCATAGGGGACGTCCCGAACCGCTACTCGGTCCGGCCTGGCAACCCCGGCAGCCAGGCGAGTGGGAGTCGCGCGTACTGCCACCCTTTCACTCGGGCATCTTCAAAATTTGTTCAAAACTTATATATAAATTTGAGGATTTTCGATGATCACAAATCCGAGTGAAAGTGGTACTATTGTGTAGAGCTCGAAAAACTGAACATTTTTTGCGCTTACAGCACCAAAAATGTTCAATATTTAATGAGAGATAGTTAATTGAAGTTTTACAGAACAGTGCGCAATTCACACAATTGCGCAGGCTTAACACTTCCTGTGCTAACGTTAACTTCTCTGTGTTAATTAGTTAAAATTAGTTAATTGTGATAAAAGTTACATCATTTTGTAGAGCGTGAAAAACTGTACATTTCCTTTTGGAAGGAAAGTAGCTCAGACCGCTCAGTAGAAAGTGAGAAAATCGCGCTTAAAGTTTAAGCCTACATATGCGTAATTTGTACGTGCGGTGTACTTTGTTCTTTGCGTGTACACAGTGGTTGCAAAAGACTTCAGCACATAAGCTACTTTAACCAGTTCAATTGCATGTTTGAGGCGCTCAGTGGTTAGAGCATCGGGCTTCGGCCTGAATAACCCGGGTTCGAATCCCGACTCAAACAAGCTTTTCGCACTTTACTTTCAGACTATTTTCACCTTTCTGAACTGTTAAACATCTGAACATGACTGCGAACCTGGAGTTAGATTTTGCACAATTTGACTATGATTGCATCCAGCGGACAGGAAATCTGCAATTTCCTGTCCTAATAACCGAACATATTTTACAGACTGGCTAAACTGGCAATTCGGTTAATCACCAAACTGCCCTCTGTTATTGGTGAAAACGAGACTATTTTCTATGAAAATCCGAATTAACTTTCGCTTTGCTGATATCACTGAGATGATATTTTGGCTATGGCATTTTGACTAAGGCACGTCTTTTGGCTAGGGCATGCCAAACTGCCTGCTAATTAGTTTGAAAGTGACATAGAACTTATGACTAGAGAGAGCATCAAATCCTGCATTTCGTTCAGAGCGAAAGCTTGTTTAGACACCTTTGATAATTGTACTTGCTCGATTATATAACAACATCAGTACAGTAAATTGGCGGAGACAATATCCGAAGGATAGGAAATCGGACGATTTCCCATTCTACTAGTTAAGTACATCCTGTAACCGAGATTGCTGCTCGCTGCTCTGACAGTCTGGTTTTTGCAATAAGACTGAGCATTTAATCAACAAGCAGCAGATTGACTTTATAAATGCTCGAAACTGTGACGGCTTCATTTGTATGGCAAGAACAGCGCTTTTGGCTAAGTTATGTTGAAATCGTACATTCGGACAAATTGAGAACGAGATAGTTTTTAACAAGACTACATCTTTTGATCCTGCATGGGATGCAAGTTAAGAAATCATTTTGTGATAATTTGGAAATCATAATCATTTGACCAAGTTCCTTAATTACAGTGATTTGATGCTTTCTACTCGCAATCTCTAAATGAGGCGTAACGACCCTCACGTGATTTGATGCTTTCTGCTTCCGGTATCTGGGTGAGGCGTAACGACCCTCACAATTAATACATACTGTATAGCACTATTTTGAAATAGTCGGCAGTATAATGTTCTGATACAGCCTTGGCATAAGGTGGCTTGTAAGCCCGGTGCAAATATTAGCTTCTACGTAATTGTTGGTGACTGATTGAACGCAGTGCCCAGAAAACTAAATTTTCAACACGAAAAAACCACGATTTCAACTTTTCTGGCAATTTCTCTTTCCTTAGCTGAGCCAGAGACTAAGGATAATTTTAACAACTGAACGTAAAGAATACGGATTTGTGTTTTCAAAAAGTGGCTGGAGCATCACATTTCGTGTACCTACCTGCTCCAGCTTTTAACCCGAATACTGACAATTTTGAGCCGTTTCGACTTCCCAAACAGATTTACCTTATTGCCAATTTGGTGCGTCGATGGGGCATCGTTAGTCCCCATCGGTGTTTTACAGCACGAACAATGCCATCACAGAACTGTTTGAAATCTGATCTGCCTAGCTTATGACTAGTTCTAATCTCTCAACTAAGATTAACTGAAGCTAACTGGCTAATATTACTTGTACATACGAGCTTCCTTCAGCTACTGCAGCTTTTCGGACTCTGTTGCAATTTGCCTGTTCTCAAATGTGAGAGATCTACACAGACAATTGGGTCCTTCGGTACATATTGTATATTCCGATCCGTAGCTGATTAATTACCTAATTATTTGCTAAAATAAACACACATACACACACACACACGCACGCACACATGCCAATTATTCACGGTGAACTTGGTAACCTCATACACACGATACTGTGGTTTCAATCACCCTTAAAAGATGAACATTTCTTGCTGAGGTTTGCTAAAACCCCTGTTACATGAATTTTAGCACATCCACACTTCCAATCACTACCATTCATCCATTCGTACATACTATACTTGGTCACTATCCTAATACTTTCTGCTAGCTACCTAGTTGTGTGCACATCATTTAATGTCTGAGCCAAATTTTGAATCAAACAGAACTTATAACTTGTAAGATTAAATTTTACTTCGAACTTGATAATTTGAGTGGGAAGTTTGTAAACTTTTGATAAAGGTAAATTTTTAAGGCGAGATTTTGCAAGGCCACGAGTGAGTAACAATTGCACGCTATTATTATTACAGAAACAGTTTGCTAAGGACAGCTTTCCTTAATATTAATAGGGAAGCCGGTAATTCCCTCAGAAATACTTGATAATTAATAGTTGAACGTATTCTTTCGCATTTTTAGAAACCTAACAATTTTAATGCCGACCTACGCTGAAAAAGAAGACAAATACTGGACAATATTTTTGATTCTGTAGTGCCTTTCTTAAAGAGTATGGCCGGCAATTCCTAATTGCCGGCTGTGGGGAGGACAGTTTCCAAATTATCTTAGGTACAACTTGAGGTCAGGATTAAGGGACCTCCTAACTGAGCTCAAGGGTGGGTCCCCACTCAGAATCCTCATTCTTCTGCAAAACCCCGACAAAATAAAAAGGTAAAAAATCGGGCATAAAGCCCCTACTAAAATTGAAGGCCAATTAGGCCGTGGCTTGGCTGACATTTACTAGTTAAAATTAAAATTAAAATAAAGGCCGAATGAAAAAGAGAAAAAATAGGCCAAAGGCCTCCTGAAAAGTCCCTAGAAAATGCGTTCCTCGTGTGATTTCTGGCCGAGCATAATACGCTCATTTGGCCCTCAACGTGTGGTGTTCGCTGTGTTTACTCAGATCATCTCCTCTGACCAGTGTGGGTCAGAGGAGGGCCCTAACTCGTGTCTAGTATTGGGAAAAAGTATACTTTTATTCCCGGCCAAATCGCTGGCACAACGGGAAGTATACTGAGAGATGGGGGAAAACACAGCCGTCCTCGGCTAAGACTCAAGCGAACACTGGCTAGGATTTAAAATTTTCCAGTGAGCTGACAAGGCTTTGACAGCTCACTGACCCTTTGACCTTTTGGCGGAACCTCTTTGAACTGGAGGAAGACTTCCAGAGATTGTATAAACTTTCCATCTTAAAGCATTAGCCCAACTCAGAGGGTCATAAATTAGGGTCAGCTGAAGGCGAGATTAATGAGGAAAAGAATTTATGACCCTCCAACTGGTCTAATTTTTGATGAATTTCCCAAGCTGAATTTTCCTGCATTTTAGCAGAACTTTGGTTAGCACGTAAAGGTAACCAAAGGGGTAGTTTCTGACTTAGGAATTCAAGTTTTAGAAAATACAAAGCGAAACTGAACGAAAGGAAAGCCTTTTTCGGCCTTTTATGGGAAACCAACTTTTAGGTGCCAATTCCGGCACAAACTTTAGTAAAAACTTAATGTGTTACTTTTGGTTAACATCTTCTTTCCAAGCCCCTTTCTCTCGTTTTTGGCCTTAACTTTTGGCCGAGAACAAAGGACGCGCCTCGTTAATCTGGGTGACAATTGTTCCCTCAGTACTAGAACTTGGTACTATTGGACTGGACTAGAGCAAACTGGGCTTGGAGGGTAACTATGACCAAAAATGAGTGCACACAACAGTTTACGTAATTGGTTAATGATTAAAATCTACATAATGTTAAGCTACGTACTTAGTTACCTAAGACAAGTTATTTTCGTTTATTTTATTAATCTGGGAGAGAGGTAGGCCCCCTCCAAACCTAAGTAAATACTAAAAGGTGTATACTAACTCCTTTCTGTAGGGCAATTCTCTGCTGGGACTGGGCCAGCGTGAAGAAACAGCTGAATGAGGGAGGAAAAGAATGAACGTAAGGACATGTGACAACTACGTGAGTTAAGACTTAACGTAAAGATTACGAACTACTTAAATAATCCCACAAAAACATTTTAGGTTATAACTTTCTTAGTATTGGGAGTTAAAACGTCGGAATTGGGTTTTTGGAATGGGGAGAGAATTGTCTTTCAGATGAGCCTTATTTGTATTTTTGACCAAAATTGTAAAAAATGACTAATTATTACCTAATTAACACAAACTAAGCCTGAATAACAAATATTGACTTCATCTGACATTGCTTGATGCACCTAGCTAACGAATAATGAGCATTCTTAGACCACCTTCCAATATATGCGCTTACTGAGAGCGTAAAATGTTTGTAAACAATTCTTCTTGATAAACAATCCTTCCAATATATGCGCTTACTGAGAGCGTAAAATGTTTGTAAACAATTCTTCTTGATAAACTGCTGGCTATTTTGTAATGTCCTTCTATAACATTCATTTTCCTTGATAATTTTACCTCGTTTTAATTAAATTCAGACGTACTTCTGGGCAATGTGAGGCCTTATCCGTGGCCTGGGGAAGAGTACCAACTCCTCCATTCTGTAATGAGAGCGATGATAGGGCCTATTCCTGACCCGGGAGAGGTAACGACCTCTCCATATCAATTAGTACTTTGGTTAGTAACCCTAACTGGTCCTTATATGAGTGCGCTAAGCGAATGTTCCATTCCTTGTAACTTAACTGGGCCGAGTTATGCGTTGATTCTAGCCTTATTTTCATGCTGAAACCGAAACCTGCGTCCCTATCTTTGGGCATTATGAGTATTATGAACTGGCTGGCAACTCTGGTAATAGCAGGCATTTTATACAGATGCGTGAACGTTCCAATAGACTGATCAAAATTCATACCATCACAATTACGCAAATTAGACAGTTAAAACTCCGGCAATTCACACTGAGGATCACAAACCATAGTTAAATTTTTGGCCATTTCCATTTTAATTTAACCTTTTACATTACAATAGGTTAAACAACACCAGAATAAAATATTTTGAAAGTTTCATCTATTTTCATAAAGAATTGTAGCCTGTAAGGTCAAATTTACACTAAGCGATACCAGCACCTTAAACAATGTTTTCTCCGAACTGCGTCAACCAACCATTTCAAAGAAACATTGTGTTATTTTCATTTGAAGTATTGAAAAATCAAGTTTCGAAAATTTTCACTTTTTGATAAATTTATCGGGTTATGGGTAACTTCTGGCGAAACCAAAAAATGACTCTGGGTAAGACTCTGCACGTCAACTTGGTCCGGAGCAAAGTTTGATCAATTTGCACAGATTTCCAAAATCCTTGTTTAAAACGTTCTGTGGTCTCATCTGTGTAAATCACTCTAGAAAGTAGTCATATGATATTTGACTATATCACTAGGCTGTCCTCATTTCAAGCTTTAAAATGATGTATCATTTGCTATATCCTCTTTAAGCACTTAAATTGAATAAGTTATGACTGTCTTGAAAATGACTGCTAAACGTTACCACCACCTTAAGGGGGGCTTTTTGTCCGATATTTGGATCACCTCCGATTTAGCTCATTTTCTCTTAATTTGTAGTCCCCATGAATCCCAAAACAAGACAAGAGCCTTTTGAGTAATATTACTTCAATGGTTCTGTAGGGCACTTCAAAGGTAACCTCTACGTGCGTTAAACATTAGAAAATGAAAATGTTAGGTTTAAAGTTTGTGGTAAGAAATTTTTTTCGGTGTATATACAGCGCCAAAACGTGGCAAACATGTTGAAGCCAAGCTATAGAGTGTAACTAACCTATCTGGTTCTATTGTGTTGAGTAGAGGATTTTTAGCGCTTTTTAAAAATGAGCTTTGGAAAATTGGTGCTTTTTGTATTGCGAAAAATAGGACCAGCAAAATATTTTGGTCTCTCCTACACGATTGGCAAAAGCTATAAAAATGGCTTATAGATTGATTGCACTCTGCGCATAACAGAAATGTTATGACAGTAGTCGCAAATTTCTACCACTTGTTGTGCTCTCAAAAAACCTGTCATAAGTCAACCATTGAAAGTAATCATTACTGCGGTGTAGTTACGTCGGTCTGAGATGATGAGTCATCTGATCAATTAGTCTATTTAGTCACTTGGTTTATGGTGTAAGTTGCGATCAGTCGGCCAGTGGTGCCATTACTTTGTATTAACTGTGCTTCGCATTTTCTATGCTTTAAAACAATAAGTTGTTTCAATAAACACATTTGTTCGCCAACAATGCCTCATGTTTGATTAGGATACGATTTAGGTTAGGAGTCTAATTTATAGCGAGTTGCTCCCGCATTAGAACCTGCATCAGATTCGCCAAGCAATTTCCGGTTTAGTAACCGGGGATTAATATTTGGCGACAGTGACTGTCCACTGTCCGGTTTGTCAAATTCAAAATTTGTTTAATTTGACAATTTTCATATACAAATAACTTTTTCATTTTTGCGATTTGAGCAAAAAGCTTTATATTTTCGAAAAGATCTTGATTTGGAGATTGTTTTGTGACACTTAGTTTGGCATAAAAATTTCTTTTAGTTTTTCGATTTTTGATGGTGCAACTTCGAATTTTTGAAAAATGGAAAATTTTAGAATGGGTAGTCAGGATGGTTGGACACCCCCCAGGTAAATTGAGGCGGTGAATTCAGCTTTAAACTACATTGGGTTATTTGGACAGCCCAATAACTTATAATTCTTTTGTTCTCAGTTTGCACTTTTAGTAATTAGTAATTTATTATTTAACCAGCCAACAACAAATACATCCAAAATACTATACCATAGACATATTTTGGTACAGCAATACAGCGCAATTACTGGTTATCTGGGATCAGGTTGGGCCGAAATCCGACTACAAATACCCGACCCCCTGGTAATTGCTGAAACGAGATACTTTCCAATTGGTTGCGAAACGTGTATAAAGTAGGAGCTGACACAATTTCTTCTGGTAAACAATTCCATAATTTGACGACTCTTTCACTAAAAAAGTTTTTTCTTAAATCTAGTCTTACAGAATTTACTTTTAGCTTTAGGCCATGTCCCCTCGTAGACAAATTGACATATTCAAAAAATTTGGTAAATTCCAATTCAATAAGTCCATGCACAATTTTATAAGCCATAACAAGATCTCTACGCTGTCTGCGCAATTCAAGAGTGTCCAGTTGCAAAAGTTTTAAACGTTCATGATATGGAAGGTGTGAGCATCCAGGAATTCTTTTTGTAAAAACCTTTTGGACCTTTTCAACTATCTGAATGTCTTTCAGCAAGTACGGATTCCATACCTCAGTTGCATATTCTAACTTAGGTCTTACGTACGTAGTATAAAGTTTAACTAGAAATGTTCTAGATGTTGACAAAAAGTTTCTAAAAATTAGATTGACCATCTTAAGACCAATTTTTGCCAGATGCAAACAGTGAGCGGAAGCCTTAAGATTTGATGATAATACTATCCCCAGATCTCTCATTTCGGTAACCATAGGTATTGCTGTGTTTTCCATAAAATATTGCCTAGCAGCATTATTATGACCAAAATAAACCATATTTGACTTTTGAAAAGCAATTTTTAATTGGTAATCTTAGCAAGCATATATATCAAACAATCTTCAATATCATTCATAAACAACGTAAACAGTCTTGGCCCCAGAATACTACCCTGGGGTACACCAGAAATGACTTGTCGCAAACAAGACTTAGATCCATTAATAGATACATACTGCTGTCTATTGGTTAAATACTCCTTAACCCAACTTAACAATTTGCCAGAAATACCATATGAACGTAGTTTAATAAGTAGCTTTTTGTGTGATACTGAATCAAAAGCTTTTGCTATATCCAAATATAGTACATCCAGAAGTTTCATTTTGTCTAGTGCTTCTGTCCACTCATTGAGCGTCTCTAACAGTCGACTTACTGTTGATCGCTTAGGCCTAAAGCCATGCTGACTATTAGTAATTAACCTATTACTTTCGATGTGATTAGTTAAAGCTTCATCAACAACAGATTCCATAACTTTAGAGCATGAGCAGAGCAAGCTAATAGGCCTATAATTTTGAACTTTGAATTTTGAACCTTTTTTATGAATGGGAATGATTTTTGCACATTTCCATTCAGTCGGTAAACACCCAGATTCATAGCTAAGCTTGAATATCAAAGATAGAGGATATGCCAAATAGTGAGCAAATTTAACTAAAAACCATTGAGGAATATGATCAGGTCCCAAGCTTAGCTTCGGTTTCAGTTTTTTAATGTGTTTTAGTACATTATCTACACTAAAGTCACAGTTTTCCAAATTAACAATTGCCCTATTTGCGAAATCGAAATTAACTCCATCGTCACGACTAAACACAGAAGCAAAATAATCATTAAAAGCTGTGGCTTTACTATGATCATCCGTTAGCAAGTCGTCAACATCTGACTTCAATATCGGAATCTGTGATGTCGGCGCTAATTTCGATTTGACAAAGGACCAGAACTTATTTTCGTTTTTGCTATTAAGTACATGTTGTTCCCGTTTGTATAAATCACATCTTTTACTATGCCGTGCTTTACGCGCAGCTGATACTTTAGTTGTATTATGTCCATTGTTGTATACGACTTAATTTCAACAAGCAATAGTTTTATGCAAAATGTGCCTGAATTGAGTACCTATATTTGTCCTAAATATAGTCCTGCTGCGAGCACACTATTCCAATGATGTGCGTCTAAAGCAATTGTTTGATCACAATGGGCTGGAAAACTGCTGCGATTAATCTCAGCAATCACCCGCGTACTATCAAAATTCTAAAATCTAGAAGGGTCAAAGCTAGTGTAGAATCTAAAGCTGGTGTGTTGTTTTCCTAGACGTAGAAAACACAGCAGGGCCAAAAAGCCAATCCCAAACAAAATACCGTAAACTCGATTCAGGACCTTCAGTTAGATCTCAAAATCTGCTTCTTTAGGCTCGGCATAATGACAAGTGCAAACAAACAAACTATTGAGCAGCCAACTAAATCCTATTTACAATACCGGATTTCAAAGTTCGAATGTCGTAGTTTTTCTAGCTTTATACGGAAGCTAATTTGCATAAACTTGATGTGAAGAAAATTGCCGAACTACTGAACATGCGTAATTCATATAAAACCACATAGAAAACGCTGTGCATGTGTAAAATCCCTTTTAAAACCGATAATAGCAGACCTGCTGCGCCGAGACGCAGCAGGAAAAACCTTAACGCATTCATCCTTCACCACGCCAGACTTGGCTAATTGATCGGACAATGGTTAGTTGATTGATTGAATGTTAGCTGACATTAGTTGATCATTCGTAAAGATTCATTAACACATTTTATAATAAATTACAGTTTGTCTGTAAAACTTGACGCCTTGTTGGCCATGTATACGTTCCCGGAGTTTATTCTGAGTGTTATTTTAATGTTTTCTTGCCTTCTGCTTTGCTCCAGTAGTGTGCTTACTGTAGTTTATTTCGTATGTTTGTTTTGCGTGGATTATCCTGGGGAATATGTTTGACTATTTTGTTTATATATTATATGTATCATACCTACATTTGTGCTCCGTCATAGATCCCACGGAGGGGTTTAAAGTTAGGATAGGCTCTCGCTAAATTCAGTCATTTTGTAGGGTAGTTTGATCCCTCAAATATAAGAACTTGCAGCACACATCGAACACAAATTTCAAAAATTGGAGTCTGAATGTCGTCCAAATAGATAACGGGAAAACTAAAAAATCCAGTTGCATTTTACCACTTCATTACTGGTTTATTCACAGGATTATTTGAAGTTTTTGCTGTTATGTTTTCGTCAGAGGCTTCTTGTGCTGCACATTAAGCCACATGTTGTAGCCTGGTTTATGTTACAACACATGTGCGTATTTTAGTTTACTAATGGCAAAGCTGAAGTCTGCAACAGAAATGACGTTAAGAGTACAAAAAGTAGCTTGCAAGTGCACAGCATATTTGGCAAAATTTATCCGAAAATTTTTAACGGGATCCTGTCCCGCCTATAATTTGGACGACTTGCTTCAGTATTTTGGTTTAATTAATTTGCAAACAGGTTTCCACAAATATTTTTAAGCTAAAGTTTATCATAAGCACGTTTTGTAAGTAAAATCATATTTGCAATTATCACTTGAGTACGATTTGTCCCAAAATTCAAGTTCCGGATCAAAATATAATGCCTAAAATAAAACTAGATTTTTAACAACCATTCACATACGTCATGTGATTTGACAAGTATCTTTCGGTCTCACACTTGTAAGCGCCAAGTTCCCCAAACATGAGTTAAAGCAAATTGCGTTGTTCATTTCTCGTTCTTCGTCCCTATAGCGGACCCTGTTTTGCCAGCACTGACAGCGCCACAATGAAATAACAGAATTTCTGATGTCTTTGTTTTTAGCGATATAAATAATAATGTTGTTGGCTGAATTACTGTTCATTAAAGCCCAACAAATCGGTAACAGATCAGCCGTCACTTCGGTTGGAAGTTTTCCAGACGTGACAGCCATGGTAAGCAGGGGCAAAGTTTGTAAGAAGAAGGTGCAAACGATCACAAGTACCAACATTTTCGTTACCTTGATTTGCTTTTCCTTGTTTTCCGCATCATCTCAGACAGCGCTCCGTCTGTTCCATAATGTAGTGCAACCATTGCAAGTGCGTAGACAATAACACTGCTCAGACCAACACTGAATTGGTACCATGTCCAAAACTTATCCATCCATGGCACAACTCCCCAGGCTGTTAGACACGTTTTAGGAAATTCCGTGACATGTGGCGTCTGATAGCTGCTAACATAAGCTAATAGCGTCAAAACTGCTGCGATAATGAAAGGAACTATACTTAATATTACAATTCTCTTTGCCGCCATCTTCATGTATGCAACTATGCTGGCACAGGCAATTAATCGATCAATCGATACCAGTAACAGCAAGGTCGGCACAGAAAAACCTCCCATCAGGAAGCAGAAGTTGTGTATGGTCTTCATACACTCCCATTTGCTGACAAGCATGTCCTGTCCCGAGTGTAGGATATATTTTCTATAGATACCTGCAGAAAGCTGCCCCACGCCCATAATAAAATCAGCTACTGCAAGTGCAAGGTAAAGTTGCGTTAGGGCGCCCGTGAACTTAGGTCATTTTAATTTTGGTGCGTTAGGGCGCTCAAATGATGCGTTAGGGCGCCTGTTGCGTTAGGGCGCCCAGCATGTGCGTTAGGGCGCCCAGTAAGTGCGTTAGGGCGCCTGTAGAGTGCGTTAGGGCGCCTGATTGTTTTCACGATCAAAAAGCGTTGAATGAACATCTATTATGAAAGTGTTAACGTAATGCATAGTTTAAAAGTTTAAATAGAGGGCGTCCGCATTAATGAATATATGTATAGTCTGTTCGCCTAAAACGAAAATTTTACTGCTGAAATTTGAAAGCACAAATTAGACTTAATTAATTAAAATATATCTGTTTAGTGGAGTGTTAAAACAAAATCTTTGTTTACGCGCAAAAATATGATAAGTTTATGGAAACATGAAAATTCATGGAATCTTAAATTTTGAATTTGACTTGATTCTTTGGATATAACTTGGAACAGGATAATAGTGATTGTTTTACAAAAATTCAGAAATAAAAATAATTTTCAATTAATTCACATTGATACTGATTTAAAGTGTTAGTTTAATTATTTAAAGATTTCACAAATTGCTCCCATCTATTTGTACTTTAAAATTTCCTATTGGAATAGTCGCCTCATAACGCACACACTGGGCGCCCTAACGCACACACTGGGCGCCCTAACGCACACATTGGGCGCCCTAACGCACCATGTCCAAAAATTAAAAAAAGCGCCCTAACGCATCATAGGGGCGCCCTAACGCAACAGGCGCCCTAACGCAATACAATCCAAGTGCAAAGGGCAAACAATATTGTTTGCAATGCAAAACCTTTGATTTAATAATGGCTGCAATTATCAGACAGTTTCCAAATGTTTGTGCGCAGCCTTCTACAGCATATATCGAATAGATTATTGACGACTTGATGATTGACTTTTGACTGAAATCATCAGACAGGTTCATGCTTGCTGTTAACATCGGATGGACAGACTTGTTGGGAGATGTCCTACAACAGTGACAAGGTTTTGACTTAGCATGCAACCGGACAGACCATAACTACCAGCAGAAGTTGCTGTTCACGTCGTCTACACAGCACCAAACTGCCGGACAAGCTGAACTTCAACTCAAGGCAATGGGACAAATATTAATTATTATTAACAATTATTTTCTACACCTTACTGCTAAGTAACAAAGCCAGAGGTACTTTTCGAAAGGCAGTTTTCGAAAGAAAACACGAAAAGGTAATGCAAACATGGAAAGTGTGAGTGTTCATTTAATAAGTGGTTCTGCTACAAGGTCCTTCTGTACAGATCAATTTTTTCAGAAACTCAAGCAAAACATTATTGTCTTCTGTATAAAAAGTCTTTAAAGTTTAGAATCCTCGTTATTCGATCCAGTTATTATGCACATCTTGCATTATATGGCGTAGAATAATTGCAATACATTGCACATAGTAAAATAGTAAATAGCTGCAAAGAGGACAAATAAGAGACAGACAGAGGTATCAATAAATTTTTAATTTAGCATAAACTAGTACAGCTGAGTCGAAGTTTTGAAGAATCTGTAGCTATATACATCAAGCTAAGTCCCTTCATTTGTAGTCTTTGCAACGACTAATATATCGCGTTTTGCCCTTTGCTGTATTTGTTAGTCCGCTGAATTGCTGCGTATTCCCCTAAACGCAACAGCGTATGAGCAAAACACAGTGGGAGCGAATCTTAGAGCTATAAGGAGGAGAGGACCGCTTTGCTGTAACCCTCAGCGGATTGGATGGTAAAGAACTTTGACAAAACATGTTATTGAAATTAACAACAGATTATGAGAAAGCAGATGTGGTTTGAAAGCTGACATTGTTTCAAATAGGCTGGAATAACAGTCACTGTTTGAGCTTGAGTTGAGTTTAAGTTTTGTTTGATTACGAGAAATGGCAGTTTATTGGTCTGATCCAAACAACTGTAGGCAAAGCTGACAAGGTTTCAAATAGGCTGGAATAACAGTCACTGTTTGAGTTTGAGTTAAGTTTACGTTTTGTTTGAGTACGAGAAATGGCAGTTTATTGGTCTGATCCAAACAACTGTAGGCAAAGCTGACAAGGTTTCAAATAGGCTGGAATAACAGTCACTGTTTGAGTTTGAGTTAAGTTTACGTTTTGTTTGAGTACGAGAAATGGCAGTTTATTGGTCTGATGCAAACAACTGTAGGCAAAGCTGACAAGGTTTCAAATAGGCTGGAATAACAGTCACTGTTTGAGTTTGAGTTAAGTTTACGTTTTGTTTGAGTACGAGAAATGGCAGTTTATTGGTCTGATCCAAACAACTGTAGGCAAAGCTGACAAGGTTTCAAATAGGCTGGAATAACAGTCACTGTTTGAGCTTGAGTTAAGTTTACGTTTTGTTTGAGTACGAGAAATGGCAGTTTATTGGTCTGATCCAAACAACTGTAGGCAAAGCTGACAAGGTTTCAAATAGGCTGGAATAACAGTCACTGTTTGAGTTTGAGTTAAGTTTACGTTTTGTTTGAGTACGAGAAATGGCAGTTTATTGGTCTGATCCAAACAACTGTAGGCAAAGCTGACAAGGTTTCAAATAGGCTGGAATAACAGTCACTGTTTGAGCTTGAGTTAAGTTTACGTTTTGTTTGAGTACGAGAAATGGCAGTTTATTGGTCTGATCCAAACAACTGTAGGCTTAATAACTCTGCAGAAGTCACAATCTTCTCTGCTGTTGCTGTAGGGCGGGCACAGACATGGCCAAAAGACTTCTTTCCGACGTTGTTATGACAACTTATAATAAGGAAATATAACAGATTCAACACATATTGTGTCGCAAATACATAATACTTTGTACGTTTGCGGTTACTGTTTCGAAAGGTTTAGTAAAGTTATTTATGGTTGTGATTCCTTTTGGGCACCTATTGTTGGTTAACGGCTCAAATCAAGATGAAATATGATGAAACTTTCCAAAATCAGTTCATTTGGCGTTCTAACACCCTCCACGCAAATTCTACTATTCCGTGAAGGTCAGTTTTTGCCGCTTTCTGACAGCTAAGCAGCAGCTGCATAGTTATGACTATACTCATTTGAAGGATCTCGTTGAGCTCTACAGTGTTTCCATTTGAAGCAGCTTTCTAGCTTTTCTCCATTGTGGATATAGGGTAAAACGGGGTAATAAGGAACAAAAACGTTTTGCGTTTTTAGTAATATTTCGGGACTGCAACTTTAAAATATCAGTCCAAACTTAAAATGGAAAAACTTTTGAAATCATCATCCCATGATGCCAAACAACCTTTGCAAACAGCATTATTATCATTAGCGGAATTGCGAACACTGTGCTGAGATTTTTTGGAACTCTTTGTAGCCTTGGATTTCCCCTTAGGTTTGGCCTTGGTAACATGAACTTAAATAAAATTTACTATTATTTAAAATGAACAACTCTAACTATTAAAACAAACATTTACGTTCTAGTTATCAAAATTACTATAGCCTGTAATAAGAATAGTTAGGCGTGTGCAGATAGGTACTATCAAACTTTTAACAGGCTGACAAGCTGACTGCAGGGCATTATCGTATGATTCTCATAAAACTTTGAGTAAGGTAAAAAAGGTAAAGTGACCCCTGGAGAGAACTCCAAACATAGAGAAGGTTATAGGGTGCTGGTGCTTATCTCCGGATTCTCAGCCCAAAGCCAGGAGTGACAACGTAAATGTTGACTACATCTGTGGAAGGGGACTAGCCTTTGATCAGGCTTACGCCAGAACAGAACACAGACTCCGGTTACCTTGCCAAAATTCAAGTATTTTTGGTCAAAATTTTCAAAACTTTTCCAGCTTCGGAATTTTTTGTCTAAAGTCGTCAATTTTGGTACTAAAACAAAATTTTTGAGCACTTTTCAGCTTTAAAGCAGTTATGATAAAACAGACTAATTTTACTGTATTTTATTCTGTTTAATAGTAGAGATAGAAAGGTTTCATGAAAGTTAATTGCGAAATTAGACTGGAATTAAAAGTACATAAACGTCTTAAAACAAATGTTTCCAACGTGATTTTAATTTGTCCGATTCATGAAAACGACAGTATTTCCCAGCTTACCATTGTAGGGTTGAGTTTGCTTTTCCACAGCTTCCTTTTCAACTGTCTTGTCAAGCTCTGGGACAAATGAATCAAACGTATTTCTGGTGTTGCTATCAGGTGACCCTGGGCAAAGAGCTGGTCCTGGGCCAGAACCCAATTCAGGGCTGGACTCTCGGAGAAATCGGCTTGGCGTAAGATCAATAAAGTTGGAACCATCTGGTCTGTTTGATGCTTCAGGTAATCGGGCAGTCTCAGCTAGGCTGAGTTGGTTCACTGTTAAGAATTGGTTAATTCTGAATTCAGTTCGGCTTGGTTCGGGTCTAAGGGCTGCAAAAGCTGGTACGAAGATCCATCATCAAAAGCATCCACCAAATTGACTGGCTGCGGAATGTCGTGGAATAAATAGCTAGGCATATGAAACGTACTGTTATCCATAACACGTAGTTGGTCAAATCATCACCCAACAAAACACCATGAAAAGGGTTTGAGTCAAGAACCTGCTGCTGAGGACCAATCTGAAAGTCGGTCCGAATCACACTGCCATCGTTTGGAAAATTAGTAAGCACGTGCTCAATTTCTACAGGTTGAACTGTAGAATTAGAAGCAATGGTGCAATCATCCACTTGGATTTGACTACCACCATCGTCGTCGGTAGAGGCTGCAGCAGAAGAATCACCAGAAAGGCTGTTGAAGGGGGCAAACACGTCAGTCGGTAGAACGTGTCTGTTCAAAGGGTAAATACCGGTACTTCGAAATCCTGCAATGGCTGTTTCTGGTTTGCAGGCCCTGGTCCAAGCAGTGGTGAACAGCCGTCCAAATTCAGCTCTTCCAATGGGCTTGCCAGAAGTGGCCCGGCAAAACTGTTGCACCTCCCTGTTCCAGTAGGATTTCAAAGGTTTGTAGACAGCCTTGTCCAAGGGCTGTAAGTGATGAGTAGAATGAGGCGAAGACAAAGAATTTCAGTGTTATGCTCTGAAGCATAAATGATCAAATCATTATGCAAATGAGAGCGATGCCCGTCAATGATCAAAAAGATCTTTCGGTCTGCCGACGGATTGCAGTTGGCAAGAAAATGATCGAACCACTGCTTCATAATTTCCGTATTGATATATCCACTTTCAGTACAAACCAACATTGTACCTAATTTTGTTAGACCGGCGATTTTGTGACTAAAACGAATTAGTCACAAACATCCCGGACTAATAAATTTATTAGTCCGGGGATATTGTGACTAAAAAAATAGTCACAAAAATGCCGGCCTAACAAAATTATTAGTCAGGCTATTTTGTGACTAATTTTTTTTAGTCACAAAATCGCCGGACTAATTTTTTGTTAGTCATGACTGAGCCTACACATCAGGGCGAGTTTAACGTGACGGACCCATTACACTAAAATACCCAGGGACCCTTTTTTAGTTGTCCCGATTGTTGCTTTCTAGCTAAAGTGGTCCCTTGCCAAATTAGGGAAAAGTAGGCAAAATCCAGGTTTCGCATACATTTTAGCCAATTTCTTTATAACGAAGAGCGGCTTCATAATAATTTAAAAAGGGTCCCCAGCTACTTGATAGTGGAATCGAATGATCTGGCCGATGCCTCACGAAAAAATTTACTTTAGTCTGTAAAAATCTGGAAAATTAAATTACTTCGAAAATGCAATAAAATAATTTCCGAGAACTAAAGTTAGTTT
>JASAND010010453.1:0-14625 GCA_030248195.1 Trissonchulus latispiculum
GTTACGTATTGCTAAGGCGGAGGCGCATAAACTTCTTGTGATGGTGTGGTAGGTTCTAATTTGATACCAGTTGGCTTGGTAAATCTCACTGGCATCTGGTGGAGGGTTAACAGGGTCTTCCTCCAATGGATCTCCGGTGGTGGGTGGATGTTCCTTTTCAATATGTTCCTTGAGCCGGTCTTCCCTCAGGAATTTTCTCCACATTGTTCGCAAGGAAATGTTTCAGGATGGTTTCGTTTGATGTGGTTCTGTAGGTTCTGTGGTCGCTCAAATGATTTACTGCATTCTGGGCATATGATTGGTTGAGAATGAGCAGTCTTCTTGCGGTGGCGTAGCTGTCGTTCATTAGGGAAAGTGATTCCACAGGTGTCGCAGGAAGTCGGTTGGTGTTGACGTCGTATGTGCTTTAGGAGGTCATGATTTCGCTGGAAGGTTGATGAGCAAGTAGGGCATTCAAACTTTCCACGTGTACCTGAAACAGTTCAACAAGTAATATTTAACAATACCTAAAATCTATGAAATGTTCAAACTGTAATATGTAATGTTTAAAATTGTAATATGTACAACTGCTAAAAATGTGACGATCAAAATTTGAATGACTAAAAAATATATACAACGGATAAAATGTAATCATCAAAAATACAACTTTTAAAATGCTACAATTAAATATCTTACCGGAATTCATTGTTGCTGATGATGTAAAGTACTGGTGATTCAAATGTCAGTAAACCTGCCAAACTTGCAACATATGTCTAAACTTTGCAGCATTCTTGTGCTAGGTTTCATAAAATACCTTTCATATTACCAATGTTGTATGTATTGTCCTTTTCTTTTAGCCTTTACCTGTTCCCAATTATCACGTAATTGTTGTCACACACAAATTTTCATAGTCACCTTTAATTATTATTAACTAATTAGTTAACCTATAATTATCAACAGGTGACCGAAGTTAGTTCATTATTACTTTATTACACAGGCACCATAATTAACCCAATATGTGTCAACAATCTTGCGTAATTGAAGACATAAAAATTATAATCACCCATTTTCAGCCATAGTTAACTTTAATAAATTATTACTAACTAATTAGTTAACTACTAATCAAAATTAGTTGACCGAAGTTGGTTCACGGTTTGCTTTTTACGTTGACATAAAACTTATCACATAAAGTTTTCCCAATCTTGCGTAATTAGAGACATAAAATTAAAATCACCCATTTTCTGCCAATTTTCATAGTCAACTTTAACCAATTATTACTAACTAACTAGCCAACAAATAATTACCAAGAGGTGACCGAAGTTAGTTCAACACATGCTCCTTACGTTGACACCAAAATTAGTGTGACAAGTGTTGCCAATATTACGTAATTGGAGACATAAAATTTTCATTTTCAACCAATGTTTATTGTTTACGTCTTTAATGAGACAGGTGCAAGGCGAATTGATAGCTTTGGGAGACAGGGACAGGTTTGAGTCCTCAGTATGCAAAAGATATGCTAACACTAGCAGGCAGCGAGGCAGCTAGCAGGGAGAAAATTTTAAGCAAGCAGGGAGAAAGGCTTTTGACAGGTTTGAGTCCTCAGTATGCTAAAGATATGCTAACACTGGCAGGCAGCTAGCAGGGAGAAAATTTTAAATGAAGATATTTAAAGTATATTCTGAAGTACAAACTAACAATCTTGTCTTCTTTAAGTGTAAATTCCCTCCTTCCGTTTCAAGATAATGCAAAGGTCCAGATGTCATATAGAAGGATAAAGGCAAGGAAAATTTAAGGAAAATGGAAAAAATTTGTAGAAATATAGTTGGCCTTTACAACTCTGAAGCAAGTAGGTAGCAGAAGCGTCATTGACAAACAGTCAGGTAAATAAAAGTTTGAAAAAAAGTTTGAGAATGTTACTTAATTAAATTTACGTACTTAATTAGGCATATAAATTAAAACACTAATTAGGCAGGTAATGTAACTATAGTCTAGCAAACTTAAAGTTAAATACGTAGACAAATATAGTCCAATAACTGTTGAAAATTTAGTACAATGTTACAAAGCTTAAATCCAAGCTAAAGACAAAATTGGCCAACAATGACCTTGAGAACATCTACCTTACCTGTATGATTAATGACCCTATTCGTCAAGCCAAAGATACACCTGTACAAACCATGTCCATTTCATCTCTCCTATACTATACTAAGGTAAGGCAATAACTTTAAAATTCTAAGTAAACAAAAAAGTTTAACTCGGTTGGTTCGCATTACACGTTCCAATTGTTTCGCAGTATTGCTTTCTAGTTTTGATTGTATAACCCTTGCTGCGGGCCTGAATCCAATATTAAGTAATGTTTAAAAATGTAACTACGAATTTTGTGCTTGGAACCGGGAACCGGAAGCTAGAACCGGAACCGGAAACGATACTCTAGAACCGGAACCGGTTTTGAAAATTGGAACCGGTCCCAACTCTAGGTGCAAGTCCCTTACAAGGCATATACAATGAAAATGACAAAACAATGCTACAAAACAATTGGAATAAAACTATAATAAACAAGTTGGTTAAAGTTTTCTGTAATTAGTTTCTGAAATAAGGTTTTTCACAATTTTGAACTTGCTTCATTAGGTCTATTGTATGTTAATATATGCACAGCATATACAAAAAACTTAATTAATAAATTAAATAATTTTAAAATTAATAAAATTAATAATTTCAATAATAAAACTAAAATTAATCTTTAAAGAAACAGCGATTAAGCAGGTCGGATTAATTCGTTGAGTTTTTAATCCGAAGTGCGAATAAAGAAACAGGATGGATTAAAATTTTAATCCTAGGTGTATTAAAGAAATAGGAATAAATTTAATCCATTTAACTCGTTTAACTCGCTGGATTGAATTTTAATCCGTTTAATACGAGGTGCTATTTCTTTAATGCGGATTAATTTTAATCTAATCCGTTTAATCTTTAAAGAAATCTGGCCTAGATAGAGATCCAATATTTTAGACTTTTCGTGAATAAAACCCGGGATTCCGAATTTAATCTGATTTTACAGAAATATTTCATGATTTCCTTTCCGATCAATTTTGAAATTATATACATTGCCAAAAATTATATAAAACTATACATATATAAATGTGTTCTAAAGCTTCCAATAAATGACCAAAGTTTGCACGCATAGTTTTGGTCTTACACCATAGTTTCTTCAACTACTCTTCTTCTCTCCTCACTAGATAATTATTGAACTCACAAGCAAAGGACATTGTTGCTTTTAAAGGTAACTAACTATACACAGTATTCTGCAGGTGAAGTTTCTGACGGACTTTCAGAATTATTCAATAAGATTCCGATGCGAAGTATGATCAAAACTTTTGCAAAATTATGGGAAATGGGAAGGTTAGGAATTTAAGAGTCTACAATTGAAAATTAAAATTATGGTCGGATCGGATCGGATCGCCGGCCAGGCAATTAGCGGAGGGGATGTATAAAAGCCGGCCCGGCCCGGCCCGGCCCGGCCCAAGGCCGGGCCAAAACTATATAAAACCCGGCCGGGCCGGAAACTATATAAAACCCGGCCCACTATAAAATGCTGTATATTTTGGGCCGGCAATAGTATAAAACCCGGCCCGAATCTCAATTTTCATATTTTGGGCCGGAAATAGTATAAAACCCGGCCCGAATTTCAATTTTCATATTTTGGGCCGGAAATAGTATAAAACCCGGCCCGAATTTCAGTTTTAATGTTTTGGGCCGGAAACAGTATAAAACCCGGCCCGAATTTCAATTTTCATATTTTGGGCCGGAAATAGTATAAAACCCGGCCCGAATTTCAATTTTAATGTTATGGGCCGGAAATTGTATAAAACCCGGCCCGAATTTCAATTTTCATATTTTGGGCCGGAAATAATATAAAACCCGGCCCGAATTTCAATTTTCATATTTTGGGCCGGAAATATATAGTATAAAACCCGGCCCGAATTTCAGTTTTAATGTTTTGGGCCGGAAATTGTATAAAACCCGGCCCGAATTTCAGTTTTAATGTTTTGGGCCGGAAACAGTATAAAACCCGGCCCGAATTTCAATTTTCATATTTTGGGCCGGAAATAGTATAAAACCCGGCCCGAATTTCAATTTTAATGTTTTGGGCCGGAAATAGTATAAAACCCGGCCCGAATTTCAATTTTAATGTTTTGGGACGGAAATTGTATAAAACCCGGCCCGAATTTCAATTTTCATATTTGGGGCCGGAAATAGTATAAAACCCGGCCCGAATTTCAATTTTAATGTTTTGGGCCGGAAATTGTATAAAACCCGGCCCGAATTTCAATTTTCATATTTTGGGCCGGAAATAGTATAAAACCCGGCCCGAATTTCAATTTTCATATTTTGGGCCGGAAATAGTATAAAACTCGGCGCGAATTTCAATTTTCATATTTTGGGCCGGAAATAGTATAAAACCCGGCCCGAATTTCAGTTTTAATGTTTTGGGCCGGAAATTGTATAAAACCCGGCCCGAATTTCAATTTTCATATTTGGGGCCGGAAATTGTATAAAACCCGGCCCGAATTTCAGTTTTAATGTTTTGGGCCGGAAATTGTATAAAACCCGGCCCGAATTTCAATTTTCATATTTTGGGCCGGAAATAGTATAAAACCCGGCCCGAATTTCAATTTTAATGTTTTGGGCCGGAAATAGTATAAAACCCGGCCCGAATTTCAAATTTAATGTTTTGGGCCGGAAATTGTATAAAACCCGGCCCGAATTTCAATTTTCATATTTGGGGCCGGAAATAGTATAAAACCCGGCCCGAATTTCAATTTTAATGTTTTGGGCCGGAAATTGTATAAAACCCGGCCCGAATTTCAATTTTCATATTTTGGGCCGGAAATAGTATAAAACCCGGCCCGAATTTCAATTTTCATATTTTGGGCCGGAAATAGTATAAAACCCGGCCAGAATTTCAGTTTTAATGTTTTGGGCCGGAAATTGTATAAAACCCGGCCCGAATTTCAGTTTTAATGTTTTGGGCCGGAAACAGTATAAAACCCGGCCCGAATTTCAATTTTCATATTTTGGGCCGGAAATTGTATAAAACCCGGCCCGAATTTCAATTTTAATGTTTTGGGCCGGAAATAGTATAAAACCCGGCCCGAATTTCAGTTTTAATGTTTTGGGCCGGAAATTGTATAAAACCCGGCCCGAATTTGTATAAAACACTTTTGATGCGACTTTTGATTTTTGATGCATCGAATCGAATCGAATCTGCAGTGCAGAAAATCCAACTATATCTAATCTCTGCTACTCTTTTCATGGCAAAATCGAACTGCATCAAATCAAAAATATTTAGGTTGAATCGTTATTTTTGATTTTTGATTCATTTTGATTCAAATTTTGATTCACGGGAACTAGCATTAATAGGCACTCGTCAGAGGCCCCTTATGCTGCCTCTCCGTGGACCGCAGGCGGACAGGAGACGGAGAGACGAAAAGTTGTTTTAGTTTGAATTTCCATTTGTGCCTTTAAAATTTTTCACACATAGTATATATATTTGCGCGATTTTTAGAAGGCTTAAAACTTTTGATCTTAAAAAGCTATTCGAAGTTTTTAAAAGTCTTAATCTAAAGTCTAACTTAACCAAATTAAAGTCCTTTTCCATGCTTGTCTGAAGATGGCGAGCGATGTCAACGATCTTTGCCCATGTTCCAGATGCTTATGACATTAGTGTTAAAGCACTAACTTTTTAATTTCCAAGGTTTTGCATGTGTATGTAACCCACTACTTTGAGGTGAATTTTCTCAAATTCCCTATGAGATGTTACTTTAATTTTAAAAACGCATTCAAATGTGCCGTCTGGATGGGAATATAAAATATCTACATGGAAAGAAAAATTCAGGTTCAGAAAAATGACCAAACAATGGACTCCCCTTAAGGTGGTGGTTTCCTTTCGTGTAAATTTCACCATATAGGCTTCAATTCTTTATGAAAGTAGACGAAACTTTCGAAATATGCTATTCTGGTTCTCTTTAAAATTCTGGTACCAGTCCCACATTTTTAGGTGAAAAGATAAGAAATTTTAGGGTTTTGGCATTAATAGTCGATACATCTTGGAAATCTGCATCGAATCGCAGTTTGTTCAGAAAGGCGAAAATCGAACTGCATCGAATCGTTTCAAATTTTAAGGAAAGTAAATTCGGGCCGGGTTTTATACTATTTCCGGCCCAAAACATTAAAACTGAAATTCGGGTCGGGTTTTATACAGTTTCCGGCCCAAAACATTAAAACTGAAATTCGGAACGGGTTTTACATTGTACTAGGGTAAACTCGTTTATAGTGGACACTCGGGTATAGTTGACAATACTAAGGTTCTGTGCAAATATAATCCTGTAGGAATATTTTCTTCTGCGCAAATTAACCATGTGATAGCGCAATCTTTGGGCTATCTAACGATATATCATTTGTGATTCTACGTTTGACACACTGGGAATACGAAGCGTCCAAACATCAAGCATTTTGTGAAAGTTCAAAAATGCTAAGGATTTTGGCAAAAATACTAGGTAAGCTTCAGAGCTTGAGTTCGTGCCCATTTCCGCCAGTGAAGTTGAAAACTTTATGATCATCCGAAAGAGAATTTTGTGCAGATTAATATAGCCTAATAAAAATTAAAATTTCACCTTGGAAAAAATTTTTCTGAATTTTTTCCTATTTTCTATCAAATTTCAAACAACCCGGCCTAAGTTGACAATTTCGCCGGGTATAGTGGACACCCCGAAATCAAAGAATTAGATTCCTTTAAGTCGAAATTTGTTTGCATATTTGAAATCAGCGCATTGAAAAATATACCTTTACAAAGTTTCAGCTCAATTGGTTAAGTTGTGAGACATACAGGCGCAGGAACTTGACAGGACAAAAAGTCTTGAAACTTCTCCCGCAAAACTACTAATTTGATCATTTTAACACTTGTTACCTATTTCTTGTTTTTGGCTTTTATTGCAGTCTGAAATACGTGTAAAACATACGTGACAACATTAGCCGAGTTGTGTCCACTTAGCCCGGACTATGTGTCCACATTATCCGAGCTGTCAAAAATTTGGTACAGTTACGGTTTTGCGAAGAATTTTTCCATTTCTCAATACAAAACTACATGTGATATGTCGTTAGAAAGAGGAGAAAACGTTCTTTTGTTTGATATGGAATTTATATGGGGTAGCCGCTGAAAATTTTGAGTAATTTTTATCGGAATAAATTTTTGTCAAAAAGTGTCAAGTCAACTATAGACGAGTTTACCCTATTTCCGGCCCAAAACATTAAAATTGAAATTCGGGCCGGGTTTTATACAATTTCCGGCCCAAAATATGAAAATTGAAATTCGGGCCGGGTTTTATACTATGTATTTCCGGCCCAAAACATTAAAATTGAAATTCGGGCCGGGTTTTATACAATTTCCGGCCCAAAACATTAAAACTGAAATTCGGGCCGGGTTTTATACAATTTCCGGCCCCAAATATGAAAATTGAAATTCGGGCCGGGTTTTATACTATTTCCGGCCCAAAACATTAAAACTGAAATTCGGGCCGGGTTTTATACCATTTCCGGCCCAACACATTAAAACTGAAATTCGGGCCGGGTTTTATACTATTGCCGGCCCAAAATATACAGCATTTTATAGTGGGCCGGGTTTTATATAGTTTCCGGCCCGGCCGGGTTTTATATATATAGTTTTGGCCCGGCCCTGGGCCGGGCCGGGCCGGGCCGGCTTTTATACATCCCCATTAGCGGATCGGATCGGTAGGTGATTTTGGCTGCCGATCCGATCCACATCACTAATACTGACAACACCCGTCCTCACATTCCTGGCAGTTGAGCCAGAAGTTGGACACGGGCCGCGGGGCGGGCCGGGGTGGGCCGAAATTTACCCCGCGCGGGCCGATGCGGGCAGATTTTTGGGCTGTTGTACATTTTGCGGGGACAGAAACCCCCCTGCAGTGTGTTAATTGCCTGTTATCCACTGACTTCAAAACTCAGAGACCATTAGAGAATTGAAGTGGGTATGTAGGTCAAAGACAATGACCTCACTGACTGTCCCCGTAAAATGAATAGAAAGTGAAATCTGTCCTGTCCCCGCATTAGTTTATAACTTTACACTTAAAATTTGCACAAAAAGCTTTGAGAATTCGTTGATTCGTTTTCATAAAAATTGAGGAATGAAGCCAAAACTTTTGAAGACTTCTATAAATTTTAAATCAATCATACATGAGTTATGCTATTATTGTTACCGTTATTTTTCGACACATTACGTCGGTGTAAAGCTTGGAGTACAAACTCGTTTGAGAATCTCCATCTAAGCTGCATGTAGACAAGTCGATAAAAGTTCTCCTGGGACTAACCTTCAATGACAATGCGCAGATCAAATTGTCTGTCCTTGTACTTCATAAAGCAAGAGCTAACGTTCCTGTAACAGATGAACTCCCCTACCGGATGGTTTCTTCAAGTTTAGACAGATGGCTACTTTCAAGATACAAACTTAATTGGAATTTTAATTTATTTCATTAATATGTAAATATGGAATTTTGGTACTCCCCAAATGGAAAACTGTCGATTTATCGTGCCTACTGCCTGGGTTTATACCAAGATCAATTTTGGATCTTGAATCAAACAATGACGTCTTTTTTATAATTGCTTATTTGAAAATGTGCTGTAACAACTGCTGTAACTGAAACTGCTGAAACACTACTGAATCTATTTAGTGTTTACCTATTTAAAAATGTGCTGTAACAAATTCTGAAACTGAAACCAGAAAACGTAGAAAAGTAGAAAACCGCAGAAAAGTAAAGAAAACGATTGGCAACCCCTCAGCTATAAATAATCTCAGCAGAGTTTCTACGAGTTTTCTACTAGTGTTGTGCATTGGCCGGTGCGGCCAATGGCTGGCCAATGGCCGGCCATTGGCCGGCCAAGCCATTGGCCGTTGGCCGAGAAAATCTCGGCCAGTTGGCTTGGCCGGCCATTGGCCGTTGGCCGGCCAACGTCCAATGGCCAACGGCCAATTGGCTGGCCGTTGGCCGTTGGCCGATGGCCGGCCAATGGCCGTTGGCCGGCCAACGGCCAACGGCCAATTGGGTGGCCGTTGGCCGTTGGCTGGCCAATGGCCGAGTGCTGGCCAAGCTCAAATTTACTGATCTTGTGAGTTAACTGAGTTGACAAATTTAATTTTGCTGCATAATATCGTCGCTTCCTACTTTGTAGAAAATAGTGTTGGGATTGGCCGAAAATTTCCATGGTTGGCCTGGCTTGGCTTGGCCGGAGTTTGAAGTTGGCCGGCCAATTGGCCGTTGGCCGTTTGCCGGCCAACGGCCAATGTCCAACGGCCAATTTGCTGGCCGGTGGCCGTTGGCCGATGGCCGGCCAATGGCCGTTGGCCGTTGGCCGGCCAACGGCCAATGGCCAACGGCCAACTGGTTGGCCGTTGGCCGCTCGTTGGCCGTTGGCTGTTTCTTGGCCGTAAGCTATTGGCCGTTCTTTAGCTATTTGTCAACGTTGGCGAGCTGGAATTTACTATTTTTATTCGTCTACCGTGCTTAATTAGGCGTCAACTTAATTAAACTTCATTTCAATAGTGCAATTTACAATTTACAATATTTGTAAAATAGTTTTTCCAAAGATTTAGCTCCAGCAAGCTAAAACTCTGTTTTAATTTTGCTGGAGGACCGCAATAAAGTGATGAGACGTTCACCGCCACGTTGTTAGCACACTTAAAATTTGCATGCAGTTAGCAAATTTAATTGTAAAATAACGCTAATAACGATCAAAATTGTCAACATCATAGTGAAAATCTGTGGTACTGTATCTAATGTAAATTATACAGCAACATGTTTTTTGCCAGTTAAATTCCAGTTAAATTTGTGATTTTTATGTGATTGTGTGTTGTGCGCGTGGTAACTGCTTTTTATTCCGCCGGAGGCGGAATCTTTGTAATGGGTGAACCCTAAATTGCGTGTAATAATAGACGAGCTAGATTTGCCCTTGGTTGCTGTGATTTTTGATTGTGAAAATTGAATATGCAAATTAGATGAGCGCACGAAGAGCAGTTAGTGTCTAACAGCAAAATTAAAGAAAGCGGCTCCGAATGGCTTCTGTTAGCCATCTGACCCACTGTTCTGGTCAACCAGGCCGGTCGGCCACCGGTTGGCGTTGGCCGCTCGAACGCCGTCTACTAACAGGTCGTTCAAACGCCGGCTGGTCGGTCATATGTCAGCTGAAGTGATTAGCTCCATATAAAAGGTGTTTAATTATGTGTTTGACGCCTGCAAAAGAGCTCAGCAATTTCAAACAAGTTCAACCAATCACAAATTTTGAATTATTTTGTTTTATTTTATTTTATACAACCTGATCAGCTTATTTTCTTGAAATTTTGTGGTTTTCATCAGTATTTTCTCACTTAAGGTGGTGGTGTCCTTTTGTGAATTGCTTTTGTCGTGATTTTTTTGAAACGCTATAACTTTCGCAATTTTGAGAGTTGGAAAGAGCTTTATACATCGTTTTAAAGCTTAGAATCTGCAGATTCACATCAGCTTATGAAACCAGCAAAATCAACACAAAACTAGCAAAAATGTTCTGACATGTTGGATGTGGATCGGATCGGATCGGCAGCTAAAAATTTAACCGATCCGATCCAGCAAAATCGTTTGTCGATCCGATCCGATCCGATCCGGCGATCCGAATTTGCTTGTTAAAAAAGCTAAGGGAAACAGGATCTAAAGTCGGGTTCAACATTTTCAGAGACATCAACACATTAGTTTCACTGACATTTTTCATTTATTTTTACGATGCACAAATGCATCATTGTACAAATATTATTAAGCTCTTCTAAAGCAAAAGAAGACGTAAAATTATTTAGAATAAGTATTGAGTCATGCGATGCTCGCTACTGCCTAGTGCAAAATCTATTATGTAAAACAAATTTAACAATGCGAACTTAAAATAACTAAGTACAAATTTAACGTATCACTTAAAACCTTTGAAAATTAATTCCAACTTGAAAAACGGAAACTGAAATTGTATATGTAGCTGTTTGGATCGCAGACAAGAAATCAAATTGAAATTTTTGGCCGTGACATCTCAAACTGAAGCTTAATCTATATACCAGCTAAAATAAATGAACTGCTAATATTTTAAAATCACGGTGTGACAGTAATTTTATATAGGCGTTGATGTTATGACAACTCCTTCGAATTATGGATAAAGCCACAAAAAACTAAACTGCAAAACTTCACTTCGAAAATTGGCAACAGCAGCAACATTAGTTAGACAGAGTTGTCCGTGAATTCACTTATTAATTTGTTTCAATAATGCTTACGGCATAAATACATAATATGTCTTGCTTTTGCACTTCGATACCAAATGCAGTATGACTTATGTTATAAGTAAGAAGTTAGAATGTACGTTAGAAGTTTAGAAGCTTGTGTTAGAAACTTATAAAATTATAAAATTGTTGACTGAATGCTAAAGCTGATACAAAATAGAGCAGCAAGCTTGGCTGATAGAAGGAAAATATTGCGCCACCCAGCTTGCGCAACAAACAGTGCAGTGAAGTCGTCTTTAGTTAGAAATATGCGTAGATTGGCATTAATTTGTGGCGTTTGATATATCAAGTCGGATCGCCGATCCGACTGACTCAAGCGATCCGATCCGGACCAATCCAGCGGGCCTACCGATCCGATCCGATCCGATCCGATCCGGCCTCCGGATCGCGGATCGGATCGATTTTGCCGATCCGATCCACATCACTAAGTTGACATCTGACAGGCTAATAGACGAAAAATTTTTGAACATGGATTTCTCAAAACTGTAGAATCGGCCAAAATGTTTTCTTGTGCCATGAAGGAATATGGGCCGAGGGACATTTTCTTGGATTTGACTCAACAAGCCTCAATACTCCAGAAAATCCGGCAAACGTGTGATGCCACGAAATTTCGCAACTTTGTATTCAGTTTTCTCGCAACTGGAGACGTTTTAACTCAAACCCAGAAAAAAAGTCCCTCCACAATACATAGTGCGAATTTTCATTCTGGCAAAGATCACGCGAATCCATTCGGTAGTTTTTGAGAAATCGCTGTTTAAGGTGGTGATTCCTTTTGGGCACATATTGTTATTTGGCGGCGTAAATCAAGATGAAATTTGATGAAACTTTCCGAAATAAGTTCTTTTAGCGTTCTAACACCCCCCGCGCAATCCCGACTCAAAAATCGAGATTTCCGGTCAGAGTGGTGTTTCCCAATTTCTGAACGTTTGGCAGCAGCTATACAGTTATAACTATATGCATTCGAAAGATCTCATTGAGCTTCACATTTATGCTTTTTAAAGCAAGTTTAAGCTTTTCTCTACCGTGAGATATAGCCGATTTTCTTGTTTTGGCGTCGAAAACTTGTCATTTTTGCAGATATTAAATAATCCAACATTTCTTGAACTACGCAAGCCGTAAAATCAAACTAAGGGCGTCGATCTGAAGGTCTCACAGGGACAAATTATCCGACGCATGATCGTTTTCCAGCTGCTATCCTGTAGGCTGCTATCATAGAAAATGTAGTTTTTGCAAAAACACGACCAATTTTTTCCAAAGATCGTGGAGCATTCACCATGCAAGTTGGAGGGCTGCAATTGAACAAATGTGTTCTGCACAAACATACCCAGGGACGATTTTTTAGTTGCCCCGATTGCTGCTTTCTAGCTATAGTAATCGCTCGACAAATTTGGAAAAAGTAGGCAAAATACAGGTTACACACACATTTCAGCTTATATCTCTATAACGAAGAGCAATTTCACAATAAATAAAAAATCGTCCCCAGCTATTTGGTGGAGGTATCGAATGATATAAGCGGTGCCTCGCGCAAAAATTTACTTGAGTCTGCAAAAATTCTGGAAAATTATACTTCTTCTAAAATGTGTTAAAAATATTTTAGAAAAGGAACATTAGTTTCGTGACATGCATTAAAAAGAGAAAATGTCAAGCTACATTTTGATATAAAAATGGCTTCTTAACTCCCAGTAATGAATGAGTAATAATGGTGCAAACTTTATGTGACCAAAGGGAATCACCACCTTAAAACAAAATAACCGCAGTTTTTGCCAAAATGGTTTTTCGGCCAAATCTCTATCCCAGCTAATAGGCACTGACGAAATGGGCAATTTGACCGCGTATTGATTGAGTATAAATAACCGAAAATTGTTCGTAGCATTTAGCAGTTATTTTGAAAAAACTGGTTTTTTCGAAAATGGCCGTTTTTTGACCCCAAAAATCGTTTTTGGCTTATACTGACTTAACCCTGAGAGATAGCTCAAACTCAAAGGTTGTAAAAGCAAAAGTGTTCGTTTTTGTACCCTCCTTTCATCCATAACAACCAATCTGATGTATCGATTACCTACTGAGAGTCTTATGCCAAAAATCGAAAATTTCTCATCTTTTCACCTAAAAATGCGGGACTGGTCCGAGAATGTTAAAGAGCACCAAAATAGCATATTTGGAAAGTTTCATCTACTTTCATAAAGAATTGAAGCCTGTAGGGTAATCTCAGGAGATATGGATTGTATGTAACTCACTCCTGCAGTGCCAAACTAAAATTAAACAACAAATTTATTAATAGAGGCCCAGAACTAGCACATTTATGAGTGAATTATATTTTTTCCTCGGCGAAACTAAAATGTGACCTTTAAAGGGTTAAGAGTTTTAGTTTTTAGTGTTAATTGTTTTAAGTTGAAAGTATAGCCAAAATAATTTCAAAACAGTCTTTATATGTAGAAGAGTTTTAGTTTTAATTGTTTTAAGCCAATAGTAAACAATCTCCCCCCCAGCGCTATAAATCTTTCAGAACTTAACCAATTTAGCTCAAAATTTGTGTGGATGCATTCCAATTTCCAACCATGTCTGATTGATTGGTAATAAAATTTCAAAATTTTAAAAATTTAAATTTTTAACTTTTTTAAACGGAGGGACCAAGGGGAATCACAAAATTTTTTGCCGTCAATTTTGCTGAAACATTGTGTATAGCGGTTTTCGGGGTCGTAGAACACGAATCTGAAGTCGGTTTTTTGATTCAGCTTTTCGTTAGTTCAGTACAAGCTTGCAGCTTAAGCTTACTGTTACCAAGAGTGCATTTGCACTTAGGAGATGAGTAAGCCACTAGAGGGCAGGGCTCCTCTTCTTGGCATTGCGTAACGGTGCTCCGACCACAATACGCGAATGTTGCCCCGTTGGGGGGGGGGGGGGGGTCGACAAGCATACCCCCTCCCCGTTTGGTGGGGGGGTATGCAAAAGGGGTCCCGTTTGCTGGGGGTTATGCAAAAGGGGTCCCCGTTTGGTGGGGGGGTAGGCAGAAGGGGGTCCCCGTTGGGGGAGGGCGCCAGTTCAGACTAAGTTGGGCTGCAACTTTTTGGCTGTTGGCGACCCCCCCCCCCAAACGGTGACCTCTTTTTTCCCTACCCCCACCAAACGGGGACCCCTTTTGCATACCCCCCCCCACCAAACGGGGACCCTTTTTCAAATAGAACTAAAACTACCGTACCCCCCCCCCCCCCAAACGGGGAGGGGGTGTCTGCAAGCTGATTGGCTGTTGGCTACCCCCCCCCACCAAACGGAAACCTCTTTTGCCTACCCCC
>JASAND010010454.1:0-11481 GCA_030248195.1 Trissonchulus latispiculum
TCAAATTTAGCATTAGTTTTCATGTAGCGTTAGCCCACATATGTGATCGTGACCACCCCTTGAGTCCGGAGACCCGGTCATGCCTAACAGCTGGTGAGTGGGTCAGACGGGTCTGAGGTACCTAAAAACATGCTATACAGGTTATCGGGGTCGCAGAGCTCGAATTTGACGTTAGTTTTGCTGTAGAAGCCACCACGCATCTTTTTACAAAAAATCACTCACCGTGGGCCAGCCCAGAGGTCATGGCAAGGTATCCAATATATGGCTAGATAGTGCAGAGTGTGGACATGTTACATGCGTAATATGGGTTAGCTAAGCGAAGCCCGTAGTGAGTAATAGCAAAATTTTCAATTTGGTCCGGAGTTGTCCGAGGGTCGGTTTTAGGGTGGGTCGGCTGTTTTGGGTACCCTGGTCGAAGGAGTTGGGCCTCGGCGGTCAAACTTACATATGTTAAGGTTGGGACCTCTCGCTATTACCACGCAAAAAATTTTCTAGCTGCGGCTTGGCTTGTTACTAAACCTGTAGGTGGGTGAATTTTTTGCGAATTTTCGGGGTGATTTTTTTGTTAACCTTGCTATATTTAACTAGTGATGTGCGCTGAAACATTTGCCCGCTCCGGAGCGGGCTGTCGGAGCACCGGAGCTCCGGAGCTCCGCGGAGCTCCTGCGGTTTATGAAGGTTAAAAATGTAAAATTTTAATTTAAGCAAAGAAATTTATTTTTGCAATGAAAAACACGTCTACTCACTGTTTACTTTTATCGCTTCACATTTTTATGTCCATAATCTGATTCCTTTGCTAAACACCTATTTGCTTGCCTGTCTTTTTGATCTGAAATGAGTTCAGATTTTGACAAATTTTCACAGAATTTATGGCTGTTTGATTATGCGTTTTGTTGCTTTTGTATAAAAGCCTGTGTTCGTTTATATACATTGCCGTTTAGTTCTATTGTTTCACTGTTTCAAGATCTGCTAAGTTTGACAGAAAGTTCACAGAATTTATGGCTGTTTGATTATGCGTTTTGTTGCTTTTGTATAAAAGCCTGTGTTCGTTTATATATAGTCAAGCGGGAAAAAAACCCACTCGCCAATGCGGGGAAAAAACCCACCCCCTGTGTGGGCTTACCGGTATGAGCTATCTAGGATTTTAATAGCCTATCTTGAAGAGCATCCAAAATAACCCTGGAGGGTGTATTATGGTAGCTCTCAATGCTTCCCTGCAAATTTTTTGGGACTTTGAAATTTTTGGAAATTTTGGTCCGACCCATAGGCGTATCCAGGGGAGGGGTTTTGGGGGTTGAAACCCCCTCCTTTGGGGTTGTATTTTATCAAAACTCCATTACAAAATGTGTAAATTTTTGTCAAAACACCCTCCTTTTCAGTGAATTTTTGCCAAAACCCCCTCCTTTTAAAAATCCTGGATACGCCCCCCTGGTCCGACCACGTGCCGAAATTTGGCAAACTTTGCCGGGTCACCCTGAACTACTGGAAAGACTTAGACCAAAGCGGATTATATGTTCCTGTAGGGCATCTGTTGCGCTTCATGATGATATACGTATGCCACACTGCTCTGACCCCTCCGGTGCGACTTGGGGGTGACCTGGAGTTGGCGGGAAAAAACCCACTTTTCAAAATTAAATTTTTTTCTAACCATTGACCGGAAAGGTAAAACCAATACATACATTTGTTTAATAGAGCTTATAGATTAAATTGGTATAGGTTTTACCTGGGTTCGTACTGTTATCGATGGTCCAGGGGGTCTAAATCGGACACGGTGCCATTTCAAGCCAAAATTTCTATTTTGACCAAAAATGCTTATTTTTGCCATAAAATGGGTCTAGTTTGGCTCTAAATACAAGAAAAACACGTTTTCTACACGATAGGATGCTTAAACTGCCGAAAATAAACAATTTTTAAAAATTTCCAAAATTTGCCTGTTTATGTGTTAAAGATACAACATTTTTAAATGACCATATGACCTCAATTTTAGTGCAAAAACTAATATATTTTGATGCAGTTGTACTAAAAACAACCCGCTCTTTCATTTGGAACGGTTAGAAATGCTCCTGGCAACTTGCCAAAAAATTTTTGGGGTGGGTTTTTTCCCGCATATGGGTTTTTTCCCGCATTGGGTTTTTCCCCCGCCAGTTTGGGACAATTTTTCTCGCTAACGGCACACCCTAGAGAGGTGTTCTATAGCTCATAAGAAAGCTTACGACTAGGCCTAGCTACCTGTATAATCAGCATTTCGATATGTCAAACCATTAAAAAGTTCTGGCCAAAAATCTGAAAAGTGGGTTTTTTCCCGCTTGACTATACATTGCCGTTTAGTTCTATTGTTTCACTGTTTCAAGATCTGCTAAGTTTAAGTTTTATAAGATTAGGAGTTAGGACTCCATAAAATTCGTAACGAGAATTTCGTCAAGAACCAAATTTTCAAATCCATAATGAATTATTGCAAATTTAACAATATGGACCAGATTTGCTTTTATACGTATATATATCCACTGTTTAACTTTGAATAAAGTATGTATGTAATCATAAATAAATTTGAATGAGAAATTTTATCTGAAACATATTGGAAAAGATGGGTGAGAAGAAAGCAAAGAAAATATTTGTAGACATTGAAAGTTTACGTAAAAGAATAGATTTTATCGTAAGAAGGAATTGATGGATTAATTAATTGCAATTAATTAAGAACTTTTATGGAAATATATAATTCTCAGAGGTCATAGTTTAGAATTATACGTATATATTTATATTTTCAATTATATCATCTGGACAAGTTGGAAAAGTTGTCTCCAGAAAACGAATCATACAGCAGTCTTGAGAAAATAGAAAAATTAAAAATAATATAACTGGCTCTAATTAATAACAGTTTTTATGCACTGTTCGTGAGACTACAGCAAGAAATCGTTAAAGTGCTCAAATATTGCTTCATTACCCAACTTATGAACAGAGACAGGCTTCAAAGCTTGAAAATGGCTGCTCCGGGTAGCCGGAGCTCCGGAGCAGAAGCCTTCTCCGGAGCACCGAAAATCGGAGCTCCGCTCCGGAGCTCCGTCGGAGCAGAGCTCCGGCGCACATCACTAATCATTATCTCCAGGAAGTTAGAAATCCACTTATTTGGTGTTCTATTGCTCTAGTAAGCACAGCGCAAACAATTTGGCGTAGTAGTTTCGCGTGTGGCTGGTCACGTGACTTGGCCCAGGGCAGGGTTTTTTTTTCAAAATCGGACCTGTGTAAATCTTGTGTAAATTTAAATTTCACTGTGTATTTTTGTTTGAAGCTGTGTAAAATTTAAAAGTGTCGTTTTTCAACTGTAATATAAAATAAAATACATTTAGACGTTATTTTCTTGCTACAATGTTATTTTCGGATCATTCAAGCCAAAGTTATGCCAACTGCACTTGTGCAACATTTCGAAAGAAGCCACGCGGGGTCTGGGGGGCGGAGCCCCCAGAAGTTGAGAAAATTTTGTAAATTGCAATAGAATTCATAATGGAAATGTTTAAAAAGATTAATTCATTAAATGTCAAAAATAAGATTGGACAAATTCAAATTTCTGAAAAACACTTCGCCTCCTGAAACGAATTCTTTATTTTTCCAACTTTTTGGAATAATTTTTTCACAAACTTGCTGGTCACGTACTAAGGTTCGATGCTTTAACTGCTACCGGGGACGGCTCCATATAGTACAGACACACCAATTATACATGGAAGGGGGTCTGGGGGGCGGAGCCCCCCAGAAGTTGAGAAATTTTTTTAAATTAACGGCAGAAACGGCATTGAAAAGTTGTATTCCTTTAGCTTTCGCTTTGAATATTTATTGTGCTAGACAGCAACAATTTTATGGCTCACACTGCTTTTTATGATACATGATATGTACAAGAAACGATATTGAACCGTACATATGTATATACTAGCTATACTATACTGTCTTACTAATATTTGCACGCTGTACGTAAATAAATTATACGCAACTGGATAAGCAGAAGTATATATATACTTGCAGAAACAATGGAACACCTATATATAATCATGTCGCAATGCAGAAAACAATTATACAACGGAGGGGGGTCTGGGGGGCGGAGCCCTCCAGAAGTTGAGAAATTTTTTAAATTAACGGCAGAAACGGCATTGAAAAGTTGTATTCCTTTAGCTTTCGTATTGAATATTTCTTGGGTTGTATGGCAACTATTTTTAGGCTCTGAGCTCTGACTGCTTTTATTATTATATATGTCACCGTAAAACTGTAGAATCAGGAATTCTGCAGAATTACTGAAATTTTCAGGAATTCTACAGAATTCCTGAAGATTTCAGTTAAACTGTAGAATTACGGCGAAACTTGACTTATTCTACAGTTTTCCTGATATTTTCAGGGATTCTGTAGAATTCCGTATTTTGTTCAGGAAAACTGTGGAACTATGGTTAAACTTGAATTATTCAGCAGTTTTCCTGAAATTTTGAGGGATTCTGTAGAATAATGTTTTTATTTTCAATTTTCATTATCAAATTCAAATTTCCAATGCTCATACAGTTCCTGTTTTTTTAAATATAGTCAGCCAACCTTTTACAATCATGTTACGATCAACCAAACATTAAAATTTGAAATAACCAATTATAATGTTTTGAATTTTTCAACATCACATCAAATGTTCGTACTTTTTCTAACCTTTTACAAGCAATCAACCAATTATTATTTCACATCTCAATACAAACAAAACTGTTTTTATCTTTTCAGTTTGGTAACTGAAAACTATTATGATTGTAAAATTGATTGTAAAAAGTTAGAAAAAAGTAGGAAAAGCACGAACTTTTCACCTAATGCTGAAAAATTGAAAACATTTAAATATACGTATAGTTGGTTATTTCAAACTTTAATGTTTGGTTTCAAAGGAAAACTGTGGAACTATGGTTATACTTGAATTATTCAGCAGTTTTCCTGAAATTTTGAGGAATTTTGTAGAATACCGTTTTTATTTTCAATTTTCATTATCAAATTCAAATTTTCAATTCTCATACAGTTCCTGTTTTTTCAAGATAGAGTCAGCCAACCTTTTACAACCATTTTACGATCAATCAAACATTAAAATTTTTTCCTGTACTGCCACACCCCCGTTGCTTTCGCGAGGAGGGGTAACGCCAGATCAAATTTGCTTGGGGTCCGCGATCTGACGTTGAATAATTGCATAAGCAATTACCCGAGGCGAAGGCAAGGCTACTGCCGGGGCAGAAATGACACATTAAAATTTGAAATAACCAATTATAACAATGTTTTAAATTTTTCAACATCAGATCAAATGTTCGTACTTTTTCAAACATTTTACATGTCTGGTTGATCGTAAAATGATTATAAAAGGTTGGCTGACTATATTTAAAAAACAGGAACTGTATGAGCATTGAAATTTGAATTTGATAATGAAAATTGAAAATAAAAACGGTATTCTACAGAATCCCTCAAAATTTCAGGAAAACTGCTGAATAATTCAAGTTTAACCATAGTTCCACAGTTTTCCTGAACAAAATACGGAATTCTACAGAATCCCTGAAAATATCAGGGAAACTGTAGAATAAGTCAAGTTTCGCCGTAATTCTACAGTTTTACTGAAATCATCAGGAATTCTGTAGAATTCCTGAAAATTTCAGTAATTCTGCAGAATTCCTGATTCTACAGTTTTACGGTGACATATATACAAGAGATAAACAAGAAATCATATTGAATAATACTAGCTTCAGAAAACATATGTATAGTTAAATACGAATAAATACTAGCTATTTACGAATATTCGCACGCAGTACGAAAATAAATTATACGCAACTGTATAAGTAGAAGCATTAAGACTTAGGAGAATAAAACACCCATAACCATGTTGATGCAGAAATGCAGAAAACCATTCTAAGCCATTGGAAACAGGCGGGGGTCTGGGGCAGCAGCCCCCCGTTAAAAGCTAGAGCTTTTTTAAAACTTAAAGACTTGAAAACTATTTTTTCAGAGCACTTTTTGTAAAAATTTTCGAAAATTTGGCTGTGTATTTTGTTGTGTAAATTAGTTTTTCACTGTGTAAATTAATTTTTTTTGTGTAAATACACAGTATTTTACACAAAAAAAACCCTGGCCCAGGGTCACGTGACCTTGGTCAGGGTCACGTGACTATAGGTGTAATTTAGGGGAGGGGTAACCCCACCAGCAGTAGCGTAGGTACAAAAAGTTTTCAGGGGGGCGGTTTTGACCGAGGACTTATATACAACGATTATATACATGCACACTGTGTATTACAATATACTGCAAGTTGCCCTATTAATTCAAAAGTCTTCTATGTTTCATGTTGCGACTTGTTACAACTGTAAGCGATACCCTAAGTCCCTATTGGGGGGTCTGGGTGGGCTTATTCTAGGGAATTTTTGTTGGGGGGCTCTTTGGGTGGGACCCTCGGGGGGCGAGTCAGTGTTGGGGGGGCAAAAATTTTTCAAAATTTTTCTAATATCTTGCTAAAAATAGGGCTATTTTTATAGTAATCGCCAAATAGTCCAAAAATAGTGCTTAAATAGGCAAAAATCGACTAAAAATCTCCGGCGAAGCCGGAAAATTTTTGAAAATTTGGCCTTCTGAGCGATTTTTTCAGGGCAAAAGTTGGTACGTACCAAAAGGGGCACCCACTTTTGGGGGGGGCGATTTTTGGGGGGGGAGGGTGTTTATGGGGGCCCCCTCCCCCCCCCACAAGAATAAGCCCAGGTCTGGGGGGCCGAGCCCCCCACAAATTGAGAAAATTTTTAAATTTCGCAATTAAACGCTATTGAAACATTTTATTCTTTATAAATGATTTATCAATTGACTAACAACATTTTGTACTTTTATTTGCTACGTATTTTCAACGTTTTCTGTCTTGCCCGAAAACTGAAACCATTAAGATGCTCCCATTACGTATTCTGATAATATCTACCAATTATGCCAAGGTTGATGATGTTGGGAATAACGCAGATAAAAGCAAAACTGCAAAGCAACTTCTATAAACAAACATTTGTTAGCATGCTTAATGAAAAATAATAATTTTGATAATGATATGATATTTTGATATGGTGTAGAAAATGCATCAATGTTGAGCTAATTTGAAGCATTAATTTGTGTATGTCTCTAATAAAGTTAAACGCCCGCGCTATTTAAAATTTTCTTTTGCCCAATTTTTCAGGGGGGCAAGGCCATTATTTCGGGGAGGGCGGCCGCCCCCCTCGCCCCCCCCCGTATCTACGCTAGTGCCCACCAGCCACTTTTCCAAACCCCCCGTGTTTTTTTTGCGAAAAAAACTGCGAAATTCCGCACTTTTTTTGAAAATTCCGCAACTTTTTTCGAAGCTCTGCGTAAAGTTCCGCAAAAATTTTTGGCCTTGAATAGAAATTTTCAGTTGTCTCAGATGAAAATTAAACGTATTTCACATACTTTTTGAAGCAAATTTTCAAAAAAATTTCGCGCCTTCGGCGCGTATTTCTATACGTAGACACCTTTTATTCTTAGCCGAGTTAGAATGCATAGTGACAGCTATATATGCAATGAAGTTCTTTAAGCGATGAAAAATTTGCCAGCATATTTTTTAACAATTTTTGCCTTTTAGCAGTTTGCTTATATTTTAGGATTTTACTGCCTGCCGAAACTAAACTTTTTGAGAATTTCCCTAAGGATTTTCCTTTGGTTTACAAAATTTTCTCAGCTTCTGGGGGCTCCGCCCCGAACCCCACATATCTCTTCACTATTAAGTTTTATGTACACGTACATATTTATTTATACTTATATACACATGCTTCGGCTTTAGCAAAATAGTTATTTCTTGGTTAATACTATGCCATAGATGTTAAAAATGTGTTTAAATACACCCAACTTACTAAAATTCAGTGGTATCTTTAAAACTGAAAAATAAGAATTTCGCAATTTTTTGCGAAATTCCGCAAAAAATTTTGGAGGACTGCGTAAAAGTTCGCAAAAAGTTTCGACGAAAAACACAGCCCCCAGAAATTTTTGGGGGCCTCCCGCTCCCCGCCCCAATGGGTGATCGGGTCCGCCGAAAAAAATTGGCACAAAATTGTGGCTATTTTTGGGTATATACATTCTGCAAAATTTTTCAAAGACCAAATTTGTAGCTTGAATTGTTTATTAGTACGAGAAATACACGTTATTAACGGTCTTGTGGACGTTATGACTCAATATTGACCTTATTTTAGACTTAGAAACATGTTGCCAATCAAGTTTTCGAGTTTATAACCCCTGTCTAATGTCAATGTTCCTTCATGGTTGAAGGTATTTGGGCATTAGTAATGGCTGACAATGCGATTTTTGGCATAAAAATAGAAAAAAACGTTTTGGGGGGGCTTCGAGGGGGTCGTGGGAAGGGGGTTGAAGTCTCGTGACCAGTCCAGATGCCAAACTACTGCGCCAAATTGTTTGCGTTGTGCTTACTAGAGCAATAGAATACTTCCTAGAGTTAATAAACAGTGTTAAGAGAATTGGCCAGGGTAGTCACTTTGGACCCAGAGGTGGAGCACCAAAATTCGAGGTCCAGCCTGCTCAAAAAACTTGGGGTCCAAATTTTTGTATATGCATTAAGACTATGGACTATGCTCTATATCCACGAAAAGAAAGATTTCCTAGCTGTATCCTGAGATTTAATCCGTGGGTAATTTTTTTGCGAACCCGTGATTTTTTGTGTATTCGTTAACCAAAAAAATCGCAAAAATTTTTTATTACTCACGCTACACAAGGGCTACCGGCATGACATTGGCACCATATATAGAGGGGGTCAGTATTAGTTGATAAATGCCAAGATTATTTCGATCGGACTTCATTTGCGAAAATGGCAGCAAAAATTCAATTTTTGATTTTTTATTAAACTTGCTATAGTTTATATATTTAGCAATTGTGATTGCCTATTACTGATACGCTCCTTTGCGTGCTTAACTCTCGTTGTCTGAATTACATTCTTAACATGCAGACGGACGAGGTATATATACCTAAGTCATAGCTTTAATACGTATATATCGTAATAAGTTATCTCAACAAAGATTTATAAAAACATGAAGCTTTAATTAATTTGAACAAAAACTACAATAACATGACGTACTGTTTACACCCGTTGCCCAGTTATCAACATTTTTGGACAGACTTTGAGGTAGCGGCCACGGTTGCGGCCCATGCCATGATTACGTCTTGCTAATGAAATGAGTATATATATATATATATATAATATATATATATATATATATATATATATATTATGTAGGGGCGCGATAAATACCCGCACATAATATGGGTGTAAAGGCGTCTGCGCGGCCCCCTGGAGACCGTGTTGGCCTGGTGCCAGCTAATTAGAGGTCCGGGAAGGGTAAAAATGTTACCATCGTAAAGTACTCGAGTAGTACTACAAAGAGTATCACCATACTTTTGGTTCGAATCCGAAACTTCAAATTTTTGCACTTGGCAGCAGTTAGTTTGCGTTTGCTTTTTTTCTATTTGAATAACGCTTTTCGGAAGTGCATTTTCTAGCGAAGTGTTGCAACGTTGTGGGCATTTTGGTCCAATGCCACTGTTATGTGTTGGTAGACAGTATCCCTCCATGCTACCTTTTTTGGTCATTTTGGCACCTGGCCAATCTTGGCTCTGTGCCAAGGCCCTAAAGTCGGACTTTCGCTATTTTGGCACTTCGGTTGTGGTGGACTTTTTTTCACAGGCTAGAGCTAGATCGGTTTGGTTTATTTTATTTGAATATTTCGGCCAATGCACACAAAGTAACGAGGGGGATTTTTTAATTTCGCTCTGTAGCTTTCGAGGAGATAGGCCCAAACTTTGCATTTTTTGGCCTGTTTGGGAGAAAACTTTCGAAAGTCCCACTTTTACTAGAAATGGCCTAAAAAGTAACTAAAAATGGTGTTTTTCGGCCTTGGGGGTGGTACCCATATATAGTAAATAGGGGTCGCTGAAAACGATGAGCATACTGCTGAGGTCGGTGGATTTGACCCCTGACCCCCAGCCCCAGGGCCTACGGGTCGGGGGTCGGGTGTGGGTCAAAAATGAAAGTCTTCAAAACTGGTCAAGTTTGGTATTAAATGAAAGCCCTCGGCGAGACGAACAACTTTTGACATTGTACCACCCGCAAAAACTGACTCCATCGGCCTGCGGTTGGGTGCCCCACCCCCAGTGGATCCGGTGGGGGTCAAAAATAAAGGTCATCAAAAGTGATCAAGTTTGGTATCAAATGAAAGCCCATGGCGAGGCGAACAACTTTTGTCATTGTACCACCCACGAAAAGTGGCCCCATAACCATAGTCCTGTGTACTGTAAATGCGCTGCGGGATGCTCGGCTCCTTCTTAACTCTATATATAATCTCACTGGAAACGCATCCATCATTAAGCCGGAAAATTAAGCTATGCCAAACATTCAAAATAGTTAGGATTAAACAAGAAATTTTGAAAATTTCGCTTTCTGATTTTTTCACTGCAAAATTTGGTACCAAAAGGGGATCCACTTTTTTGATGAAGAAGGAGGCCTTGGAGACCTCCCCATGCCAATTCCCCCTCGGCCTCGACATACGAGCTAATCTTAAGGCCAATGTTTAACAATATTGGAATTTTTGTCAGAGAATCTTTAAAGGATATATATACAAGTAGGAAAAATACTTTCCTTGCAGTCGCATGTAAAATGCAATATGAGCTATGAGGGTCAACATTTAAATGTGTCTAGGACAAGATTTAAAACGTCTAATATGAGCCAGCATCTAAATCAACAACAACAACAACAACAACAATTCGTTTATTTGGCCAAGAACAAGATATACACAGTCCTGTCGAATAACAAAGCATGATACATATACGTACAGCAAGCAGTGGCCAAAAAAGGAGACATGCATATGTGCAAGTTCCTGCTAATGTTGACAAAAACCGATACACAGGCATATATATAGATGAGAATAACAATAATATACAAAACACTCATAACAGACAAACAAATAGTACATATATATATGTATGTGCATAATATAACATGCCAATAACAATTCACTCCTAAAAAATCCGTACGTAACAAACAACAAGCCATTAAAACATCTCATGACCATCCTAATGGTTACAAACAGTTCGGCGATTTGATTTAATCAAAATCATACTTTAAAAATTTGCTTACATCTGCAGACTTAAGGTGATTTTTAAATATATCAAGTTTCAAGGCAGTTACAATTTTTGACTCCAATGAATTCCAAACCAGTATTACCCTAGATGTAAAGAAGAATTTTCTGATATCAATTCTGGATTTCACGAGTTTTAATTTTAATTCATGTCCTCTCGTACCGGAACCTGAAGCATACGTAAAGAATTCTCCAAGAATTTACACCATCCAACTGGTATATTATTTTATACGTTTGGGTAAGATCAGCAATTAGTCTTCGATGTTCTAGTGACTGCAGACCAGCTAGTCTGAGACGTTCCCTATAAGAAAATTCGCGA
>JASAND010010456.1:0-21080 GCA_030248195.1 Trissonchulus latispiculum
AAAGCAAAGCAGTGGAAACGATGCGATAACGAAAACCAAAAATGAGAAAATAGGAAGCGGAAGAAATCAATATACAAGTATAACAAAAGGTAACTAATGATTGGTGCAGGTGTCTGGGATTGTTGGTGAGTATGAGGGATTTCACAATTAGTAAATCCTAAATCAAGATTCAGTACTCACAAATTTAAAGAAGGAATGAATCTTTTGGCCCCAATCCCTGAGATTCATACTTCTTAAGACCTGCCTAATGACTTCGAAAATGTTGACGTGCCGCGCCGAGCTGGCCGAAACCTTTCACGTGCCGGGCCGTAAGGGCCGAGAAAAAAATTTTCACGGGCCGGGCTGGGCCGGGCCCCCAAAATTCGGCCCGTGGAGGTCTCTACAGTGCAGTAACTAATTATAAATTTATGCTTTATATTATCGCCGAATGCTAGAAACTGCACTTTTACAAACGACCTGCAACTTAAACTGAAAGTCCGCCGGAAACTGATCTTTCTGGTCTCGTTAGTATCGAATTGGCTATGATTGAAAAATTTGAATTGAGGAATTGAGTTTGAGGGTATTTTAACTTCAGATTGCCTTAACTGATAAGTGTTGATTAAGCTGGGAAAATGCATGTATAGGGTAGAACTCATTTATCTACATGTAAACAAATTTACATGTTTGTCGTGGTTTATCAACTGTGCACGGTTGCGTTTTTCATATGACAGGCTGCAAAAACGCTACAAGAATGTGTTGGTCTGCAGTTGAGTTGGTATTCAACCGAATTATCATAATGCCAGCCATGCATTGATTTGTGATAGAAATATGATGAAAATTACAGTATATTATTGGAATAGGGTTAGCAGGGATGGAAACTGGGTCATGGGTAATTGGGTCATGGGTCGTTTGGGTCGCTCTCTTTGCTTGGGTCACTAATTTTGGGAAACCTTTGAGTCAGGGTGGGTCTGGGTCAAGCTTCTTCTGGGTCACTTTGGGTCTGGTCACAGGGTCTTACCGAATCTTTAAAGTTTCAATTTTCGTGGTGGAAGTTTAGCTAGTTTTAAAGGTAAACCCACACTTTCTGAAAAAGTTTCGCGCCTTCGGCGCGATTACTCACAAATTAGTTAAATTTAGTTATCATTTCGCAGAAATCAGTAGTTAGGTATGACTTGCTTTGCCATTCTATTTGAGTCGACTCACGTAAAAGCATGTATACCAAGGTGGACACATTTCTGTCGATTCTAAAATTTTACAGCATCAACCACTCAGGTCTCAAAAGCAAAATGGCCAGCAAAATGCTGCAGTGGCTGCATTATTTCTTTCAATTCCATCACTATATTGAAAAAGTAATGAACATTTTCCAATTTGAGCTAATTTTTAAAATTATAATGCTAGCTAAATGGTTTTAAAGCGTTTTAAATACAAAAACCTACAAATGCTTCCAGAAAATTTTGGTTCCTTAGTGTCCTTCCTTGGCTTCCCCTTACCAAGTTAAAATTTTAATTGTGGAAAAAACTTAAACTTTTGAATTTGTATGCCCCGTGCAAAATTTTAAAGCTATTGGTCAAAAAATCAAAAGTCAGAGCTTTTGGGAAATCGCGAAAGATACCTCCTCTCACATTTTCTTTAAATAAAAATCCTTGTCTCGGGTTGCGGATCTAGTTATTCAAAAATTCAAAATTGAAAACCGCCGGCCCATGTTTAGCTGTCTTTTTTTGTTAGAAAAACAAACTGTTGATCTAGTTTCATAAAATGAGTGGAATGTACTTATTCATGCGTCTTTGCACAAATTAAGAAAGTTAGGGAGTTGCACAATGACACAATCTCGGTTAGGTATGTAAAGTCAGTCTATTCTATTGGGTCATTTGGGTCTGGGTCAGGAAAGTTCTTGGGTCAGTTGGGTCTGGGTCGCGAAAACGTTTGGGTCATTTGGGTCCGGGAAACTAAATTTTAAAATTTTATGGGTCACTTTGGGTCTGGGTCGAGTTTGTCGAGTCGAGTGGGTCATGGGTCACAAAAAGTGGCCCAGTTTCCTTCCCTGAGGGTTAGCATTCAGCAAGGCCACAAATCAGTACAATTTGAGCCAAATCTGTCAGAGTTATCATGCTAGAACATCCTGGAGATATCAGTTGAACCAGACATAATTTCCTTTTAATCTAATTTGGAGTCGAGGCGAGGTTTTTGTGATCGATTTTGTCTCCGTCTGAGCTGTTTCGTTTCGTCCAAAATCTGCTCTATAGTTCAAAAATCTGTTCTCTTCAAACCAGCACTAAAAATCAAAAATCTGCTGCAGCTAAAAACTGTAAATATATTAGACACGTTTCTCCACTTCTCCCGAATAGAAGCCACTCAACTGCAGAGTCCTTTCTAATCCTTTCGCAACACTTGTATGGCATGTTGGTGTAGAAAGTATACCAGAGCCAGGGATGGAAACTGAGTCATGGGTCATTGGGTCATGACTCATGGGTCGTTTGGGTCGCTAATTTTGCTTGGGTCACTGGGTCTTGGGTCACTAATTTTGTGAAACATGGGTCAGTGTTGGTCTGGGTCAAGCTTCCTATGGATCGCTTTGGGTCTGGGTCAGCAATTTTAGTGGGTCTTTGGATCGGGTCATAGGATCAAATCTTTAACGTAGCTTCCGGTTTCAATTTTTGTGGTGGAAATATAGCTATAGTTGTAAAAATAAACCCACCGTTTCTAAAATATTTTCGCCCCTTCGGCGCGATCACTAACAATTTTATTAAATTTAGTGATCACTTCGCAGAAATCAGTCGAGTTAGGTGTGACTTATCCTGCCATTCTCTTTGAGTGGGTTCACATAGTAAAGGCCACTTACAATAACGAATTTAAAATTTTGCAGCATCAAGCATCCAAGTCTCATCAGCAAAATGGCCAGCAAAATGTTGCTGTAGTAATTACTTCTTTCAAAGCTATCATTATTGAAAAAATCACGAGAAGTTGCCAATTTGAGCTAATTTTAAAATTTATAAGGCTAGTTCAAGTTATAAGGCGTTTTAAATGCATAAAAACTTCTAAATTCTTTCAGAAACTTTTTGCTGCAATTGAACCATTGAACCACCACCTGAACAGTGGTGAAATTGTGGACAAACATTGGCTAGATCTTGCAGTTCACAGCAGCAGAAGCTGTGGTGTCTTGTCTGTTATAACATTGGACCAATTACAAAGCTATATGCAAAGTTTTGGAGTCAGGTATTTTTAAATGCTATGAACAATGTGAAATTTCATTAGAACCCTTAACTTAACCAGTGATGTTCGGGGGGCAACTTTGACTACTTTCCACCGGCATGTAGGTAGCATATTATAGTGTGTGGTGTGGACCCATAGAGTGTCACTCGCTATAGTCTATACTGCTATAATCTATAGTCCATAGTCACCTAATTTGTATTACAATCCTTCGAGAAGCGCTCTCGGGCTCTCGTCCGTTTCGCGCGTTTCGTGCCCTTCACTCGGAGCTTCGCCTGCTAGTATGCATACAAATCTCTAGCACTTCTAGTAGTGCTGCAACAACACTAGTCTGATGTTGCAACTTTACTAAATCGAAGTTGAAAACCGCCGGTCCATGTTTATCTGGTTCTTGCCTCTTTCCAAAAATTAAAAAAGTTACGGTGGTTTAAAACTCGGACAAAAGGACAATTAAGTTTAGATAAAGCCAGTCGGGGTCGCGTTATTGGGTCATCTGTTTGTGTCTGGGTCACGAAAATTCTTGGGTCAGTTGTGTTTGGGTCACGAAAACGTTTGGGTCATTTGGGTCTGTGTCACCAAATTAAAATTTTTTTGGGTTGCCTTGGGTGTGGGTTTTGAAAAGTGATCCTTTTTCATGAACAGCTTATCAACTTGTGCTCAACATTGTTTAAAAACAGGCCCACCCGAATTTTAGCAACATGTTCGAAATTTAATGTGGTCTGGGATTTTTCTTCTATTCTTCCCCTATTCAATCAGTCTAAACCACCGCCGCACGGTACATTTATCGTCGCCACACCTGCGGCCCTTGCTAAAATTTCCATTTTGGATCGGGAACGACCACCCATTTTGCTCACAACAAGACAAATTTTTACTAATTTTGTAATAAGTTTTTGAGTTCCAGGAAAAATTTGACAGTTTTTAACAAAATCATATTTAATCTTAGAAAATTTGTTAAACCTTTCTCTGAAGATAAGAATCCTATTTCGCAAAGAAAACACACCGCACGGAACCCACCGCCTGGCGCCCGATTTCTGAAACAAGCTGTGGTCTCCCGATAACTGCTTGTAGCAATTAGATGCAGCGATGCAGCAATATACAGTAGCTGAAGGTATAAAAAACGTTCAGCAGTATTTGTATACCCATCACATGATCATGATCATTTGGATTCTTAGAAATCCATTATATTTGTGTAGATCATTTATACAATTCCGGACTGTTGGCAGTCCGGACTATATGTTCAGGCAACTGGTTGTCCGGACTATTTTCGGAGACTATTTATGTCCGGACTATTTTGGGAGACTATCTATGTCCGGACTCCGGAGTATGTCCGGACAAGAAATGCAATCAGTCTGGAACTAACTAGCTTTAGTCCTGACTATGCAAGTTTTGTCTAGGACATTGAAAATTAGACTCGGACATGTCTCGGACAAAAATTAATAGTCTCAGACATGTCCGAGACTAACAAATTTTTTAGTCCGGACAATTTTTCCTGACATTTGTCCGGACAAATGTTAGTCTCGGACATGTCCGAGACTAAATCAATTAGTCTCAGACTTGTCCGAGACTAACAAATTTTTTAGTCCGGACAATTTTTCCTGACATTTGTCCGGACAAATGTTAGTCTCGGACATGTCCGAGACTAAATCAATTAGTCTCAGACATGTCTGAGACTAATTTTTGGTTAGTCCTGACTAAGACTACATTCCGCGCGGAGTTAAACGTGACGGACCCATTATGGTTACAGACCTATAATCTGGGAGAAACAATTCCGGTCCGATGACGAGGGATCCTTGATCTGTTATTGGGTCGCAGATTCAGGACGAATGAACCAGCTCCAGTGCTGAGGTGTTAGCTCAGCGGTTTTTAGGTTTTTACAGTTTGTGTTTTGCAGCATCTACCTTCAGTGACATCGGTTTGATGAAGAATTATCTATAATATGTCTGTATCAAATACCACATGGAAACTGGAGCTGTTGGAAACTCCACTGGTGCCATATCGAACCGATTGTTTCGACAAATATCCAAGGCATTGTCCCATTCCCGGAACTGACATAAGAACGCTATATTTTGTGCTTAGCTTTGCTGGATTCAACATTCAATGGACTAAGCTAAATTCCAGTGATGAAGTCACGCGTCAGCTGAACATGGGACGTGGCAGTGGCAGAGCTCGATTTTATACCTTGGCCGGATTTAAAGATTACGGATTCCCTGAATTTCGATTAGTCGGACAAATAGCTGAAACGGTTGCTTTCGTTTATCCCAGAAAGGAAACTTCTATAATGAATGAACGACTTCTAGGAGCAATATTAAATTGGAAGATTGTAAGCGTTATACTTATTTTCACCTTGATCAAACCGATGTTGGCTAGTTTGGGCGACCTCCTTCCCCTGTCCGTAATCAGCGCTTCATGTGATCTTTTCAAAGCAGTAGTACTTACTCTGTTCTGTAATGTACTGTGTGTCAGTTTACATCATCTTCAAATGCAGCAGTGGAACCCATTTGACACCTTTGAAGCCTTAGCTGAGTGCTTAATTATTAAAAAATGCCACTTAATTACCAACAATTTTGCTGCATCACAACCAGAAGTTGGCTGCTTTTTTCCAAAACGTCATGTGGATGTGACTGCTTCACAAGACAGAACTAAACTTTGTGACCGTTTTGAAGAAGCTGAAGCTAAAAACCCGCCGACAATCATTGATACGGGAAAACATCAAGATGTGGAACATATTATTTTTGATTTTGCGAGAAACTTTACATGGCCTATATATGTGACTGAAATGTTTCATGCTTCCTCTTTAATCCAACAAAGTAGAGGTCGATTATCTATTAGAGTCAGCAACATTCAATATCAGCCGCTTTCATTTCAATATCGATCCAAAAACGGTGATCTCGTTGAGGCAATTAACCTGGCGTTTTCTGTTGGTTCAGTTGACGAATTGTTTCAAAGGGAGTATCGCAGATTTGCAGCCCAGCAACAGTTGACAACAACTAGAGCAAAAAAATTTCCACGCGATCAAATTTCGAATAGTAAACAGAGCAATCGAAACAGTAACCATCTGTGGGCGCGTATAGGCCTGTGGCAGATTTTGGATACAGTTTGTGTGATGCTCATAGGATTTGGAGTTGCAGCAATTAGCCTCTTCACAGAAGTGATTATATGCAAAATTAAATGATTGTGTCCCGAGAGATGACTAAATTTGCTTAGTTAACCAATATTTTGTGTTGCATAATTCAAATTTGCCACATGCTTAGCGCTCAGCATCAATGTGTTAGAGCAAAGATCTATCATCCACCTCATTAGTTTGAAACAGCGCAAAGATCTCATATTCAGTCTTTGGAATCGTTTATCTAAATATTTCAAAGTAACTAGCGAAAGCATGCAATTTTTAGAAAGTTGCAGCTTTTTTCAATGACACACGTTTTAAAGAAAAAGGTTTTTTGGGGCAAAGATGTAATATGGATTTTGCTGATAGTACGAAAATATGGTGCAGTTGCATATGTATGTCCAACATTGGATTGTTACGTGCTAATGTTGAAATAAAAATCTGTAATACGAAAAAACTAATAATAGGCAGACTTTTTGATTCTGGCTGTGGAAAATTATATGTAATGAATGACTGTTTAGTTGCACAGCGAAGGGATAGATAACAGATCAACTAGACTGCTACAAATGGTCAACCTAAACATTCCAAAGTTCTTTGTCGGGTTTTATCTGTGTAAATCGAACCCTTATTGATTTGTGAGCGTATTCTTGAATAGGCACAAGCTGCTTGGGTCGGGAAATTCACAATAAGTAATCGGAGCACAAAAAATAATTGTCAAATTCAGATGCCAATACATGCCCACTAAACCGCAAAATAGCGCAAGCGTACTGTAGACCGGCTTAGAAACAGCAAAACCAACCGCTCGGTATCGAAGTTCACCCAAAACTACTCGCACTGAAGGCGGAACTAAAAAACCTGTCAATTCATTCTTTCAATCTCTATTGTGTCTTGCTCACGTTGAAGATTACCTTTGATTTCCTCTGTCGGAGGGCCCAGGTCGTCACAAGTAGAAAGATAAAGGCAATTTATGTGTGTGCTGAAGGGGTCTTTTGGACCCAGAAAATTTCAACTTAATCGTGTTATGTAAGTGCCTATAGTTTTCGTGCAGCGATAATTCGGACTTCAACCCCAATTAAGACAAATATTCATGCAAAAAAATAATACCATTAACAAATATTTTTGCCCACATTTGCTCACATTTGATCAAAATAAGGAAATTTCCAGCAAGCCTCATTGGTAAACTAGAGAAGCATAGAACAGTACAGAATAAAATGCAGCAGAAATGAAGACGGTATGGTTGACAATTAAATATAGTTGAAATTTTAAAGCAATTTTAAATTCCCAATCCAATACGGTTGCGTCATATGAATTTTTATCCTTATCACATATAATCTGAGCTTTGAGCTATCAGCTATCTTTCTGACGCTGCTACAGTATTGTCTCAGTTTGGGTAACGACATGCAGGAAAGTAAATGACCTCCAATCACTCCCTCCCCGTTTGCTCAGGTAATTCTACACTGCAGAATTATTCTTAAACCTGCACCCTTTTGTGCTTATGGAATGGTGAGGAAGCAGAGCATAAGAAATGTGGATACTTAGGAGAATGCAGTGGTGTTGTATCTAGGTTTGCATCAAGTAACTAACAGCTATTTAATACGTATCACGCACAACAAGATACATCAAAACAAACCCATTCTAACTTAGTCGTTTCATACGCTGCATCATCATTCTTTTGGCTTAGCTATCGCAGCAATCTGGATCAAAGGTGTTGAACTTTCGCCAGAGCTTTGTATCTAGGCTTGCATCACTCAACCAACAACTGTTTAATATGAATCACACCACAATAAGATATATCGGATCAAAACCCATTATAACTTGATATGTTGACTCCGTTTTTCGTGTTAACTTGTCAGCAAGCTGATCGCTGTTTAGCGCTTATTTAAGTCGAAGGTCCGAATATATCAAGATTAATGATGTTTTGTTGAATGTAGGTGCCATATTAAGCGGGGTTCTCCAAGGTAGTGTTCTTCGGACTGTACTATTTTAAATTTACATAAATGTCTGGCCTGGTGTATTTGTCAATTCTTATGTTAAAATGTTTGCCGACGACACAAAAACATAATTTTGGGTTCGAGTAGTTTTTTGGACGATTTCGAAAGTCTTTTCTGAGAGAGAGGAAGGCAAATTTCTTGGCAAAAATCAACGTGACACATTTTGCAGGAAACTACTATTTATAAAAGGATGCCCAAAGACGGGAATGTTGTGAAACGTGAACTTGATTCGCCAGGTGGTGATTCCTTTTGGAGACATCAACCTGACCCATTATTACTCATTCATTCGGAGTTAAGAAGCCATTTGTATATAAAAATGTAGCTTAACATTTTCTCTTTTTAATGAATACAATGAAAAATTCTCTAACGGATCTTTGAAGAAGTGCAATTTTTCAGATCTTTGCAGGCTGAAGAATACTTTTTCGGGACACGTAGGTTGCATCATTCAATATCTCTATCAAATAGCTGGGAACCTTTTTTACTTATTGTAAACTCGCCCTTCGTTATGGAGAAATTAGCTAAAATGAAAAAATTTCCAAATTTAGCAAGCAACTACTTTAGCAAATGGAGCAACTTAAAAAGGTCCCGGGTATGTTTGTGTAGAGCACATGTGCTAAATAGAAATTTGGATGCTAAAATAAGTTGGCTATATATTACGATAGAGAAAAGCAAGAAAGTTGTTATGGGTCCAGACATGCTGGGAACTGCTTTCACAGTACTAGACCCAAATATTTGATGCCAACAGCATCGAGTCCACTATGGAAGCGGCTGAAAGTGCTCTTACATAGAGTTGCTTCAATGTATGGAAGAATGTTATGTTGGGGACAAGAGGACGTTGGTTCTGGGGTGGAATCATACAGATTCCTATAGCCGCGAAAGATTAAAAAGAAGATATGAGGCAGCAGTAATTCAAGCACGTGGAAAGCGTATATGCTGACGACTGAAACGTAAGCAAAGAATAAATCAGTTCAATGGAATGTTGAAAGAAATCGGTGCAAGCTTATGGAATAAAAATTGGCGTATGAAAGCTATAGTAGTTCTGAGTTAGTTATTTTTGCTGTGACAGGTTTGCTGTGATATCGCAGACGGACAAATTCCAATTTAGTGGGAGCACATGGCGGAATTGTACAGATGCTCTCAAAGAAAGAAAAGCTAAAAGATGTTGTTTCTGTGACGTAGAATTCTAGGTTTCTTCTATCGGGTGTTTTTGTTTTTATGAGATAGTCAACTAAGTAGGAGTATTGGATATGTAGTTGACTATGTCATAAACCCAAGATCTGTACCACTGCATAACGTTTAGTAACGGCTATAGGATGACCGAATATATGTCGATTATTAGCTTTAGTGCTTGCTCTCAAACGAACTCTGTTTAGATTGCCAATTCCTTATAATGCAGTTATAAATATGTAACTGCTGTCAGACTGTCAAAAACTGGCAAAAGCTGATCTGAACCTCTAAATATCGAAGTTTTTAAACGACATTGCGCGGAGGATTTTACAACGTTAAAATAGTTGCTTTTGGAAAGTTTCTTCTTGTTTAATCTTGATTTGAGCCGCCACCCGTAGCAAGTAATTGTCTACTCAATTTGCTGCCACCAAGGGCGCATATCACTGATATTTGCCATTAGATTGTAAATTGTTATAACAAGCTTTGATCCTTCAATGGCCACAACAATTGCAATAGCTTAAGCTTGCAACTGTTTTCCAATACGAAAGCTAGGATTGCAAATATCTGGGCAACAACTAGTAAGCCAAAAACATCGGTCAGTTGTTTTAGCTTCAGTCCGGCAGACAGCAACTCAGTAACCTGCAATCTCTGTTGATCTAAACTAGAATAGTAGCTAGCAAAGCGTTTATTCTCTCTGCGAAACAGATCGTCCACTGAGCCAACGCTGAAAGCTCGCTGAATAGTTTCAGACAGTCTATTGTTGGCCGAGTAGATGAAGTACATTGGTATGAAGCTTAGCTCTTTGATGCTAGTCATCTCCAGCTTTCCATTGCTTCGCTGAACGATGCTCATAGCCTGATAGTTTTCTACCACGAAAATTGGCCAGGTAAAATTGTGACTGTATGCCACAATTGCGTTCATTGGATCATCCAAGTCGGGATCAAGGATGGTGGGTGGATTTGCTATTTCTGCGTCCGCAAAGATAGAGCAGCATTTTTCACACGGGCAGCCTATTTCTGAGTTGCCCTCGTGATACATTTGACTTAACTGTGGAAACATAAAACTCAGTTCATTCTGTAGCACATAAAAAGACGTTGTAATAATATGACATTCCTTAATTAGAACACAGTGCGCCAGATCACTTAGGGTAACAAATGGACGCAAAATAGCCTTTTCGTTTTGGTGCAAACCAACACTGAGCCTACAACAGTACAGCGCCAGTGTCAGGGTAACCAGAACACTTGATATACCTATCAAAATCCTGATCAGAGAATAGTGACTGAAAGAGGTTAAAAGCGGTTCCACCAGACAAAGGACAACGATCGCTGATAAAGTTTTCCGGTTCAAAAATGTGCTGAGAAGACGTGTATTCAACATTGCTGTTGCTTTACGTACGTAGACAAAGGCTAAATTTTCTCCAATTTGCCCGGCCACATGGTACTGAGGGAATGGATGTTGCTTTAAATCGGTTAGACCGTGAAATCGAGACCGACCGTTGACACAGTTCTGGCTCAAAGCTTCTTCAACGAGTTCTGACGAGTTAAACTTAAAGAATTGAACTGGAATCCGGTAGAAGGTTAAAATGATATAAAGTGTTGCGATGTCCACACCAGGATAAGGACAGTCGACTGGATATTTGTGGAAACAACTTCTCCTATAAGGCAAAATTGGCATATCAAGCAATTTAAGCCCATGCGAAGTGTTGCAAACCTCCATTAGGGAATGATTCAGTTGAGAAACAGTCAGTAGAGATCATAAGCTTAGAGGGTTAGTGAAAAAGGTTTGTTCGGTCGGATACGAAGATTTCGTTTAAAATGAAGCAAGGTTAATTGGATATTGTAATTCAATAGGTCAAAGCTTTTGGCATAAACCGTTGGAGTAACATTCATGTAGATTATTTACAAATTAATCTAAAACAAATCTTTATCACTGCGACTCTATTAAAAGAACTGACTTCTTAATGGAGAAATTTGGTTATCACGTTACGTGATTTTAAATGTCAGTGATCACGTAATATGAACTGCTTAAACTTTTATCACTGCCATTAGCTATTTAGCTATGCAAGCTATTTTAGGATTCGCGCAGAATCTAGTTCGCATTATGACTTTTCTGAGGAGGCCTCACTCCAGTGTCGTGGTCCAGTTACGAGTAGTGCCACCTTTCTTTTCATGAAATTAACTTTGAACTTATTACTTTCTTGCTTATTATTATTTCGTTTTTCAACTGCAGCCAGTAATCTGAGCATTATGGCATCATATTTATTCTTTTAAACATTTAATCTAATTTAATTGATAAAACTAGAGAATTCTTTTGAAATTTAGTTTCGCTAGAAAAGTTTAAGGTGACTAGACCATTTATTGTTACATGGCGGAATCATTATTCTACAATGCTAGGGTGCACAGTTGTACAATAGAACAATGGCGCATATCATTGATTCGCTAAGATTCTATTATATCGCAAGCTGTTTGGCGAAAACAAAATTTTCCCAATATAAAAGCAATTGCTAACTAAGCAAGAGCCTATTCACCTGCAATGCATATCGTTTTGAAGACGGTTTCAATTCTAAGCATTCTTTGCTTTGAGGTGTGCTATGGAGAGACTTCTGAGGATACAATTAGACAGGCAATTGTAAGTGCCGAACAAATTTGACTAAATGTATTGGGTCTACCCTAATTTTCAAATAGCAGATTTGAAGATGTCTTTTCTCTTTTCACTGTGAGATCCATGTCTAAGCGGGGGCTGAATCAACCTCCAGCTCCAACTAAGTTAGTTCATAATAATTCGGAAGTCATTTTGATTACCGGAGAAAGAGACAATAGAACAGACGTTTTTGTATCTCCTTATCTCCTTTGTATACGTTTGGCTATCCTTGAACTGCCCAGCATTATTTTATTTATCGATAGAAAATTTATTAAGTCTGTGACGACTGTTAAACCGCATAAGAAACTAGTTAAATAGTTGTGAGTTGGTGAAATTGTCAGATATCAAATAAAATATTTTTGGCAGAAATTGTCAGATATCAAATAAAATATTTTTGGCAGCTTCTTGGCTTTCCCTTGAAAATTCACAAACCTTAAAACTAAGGAGTTAAATAAAAATAGAAACTTTGAAATTTCCGTTCATCTTGCTTCAGTTCGGTAGTCATCAATCTAATACTAAAAATACAGCTCTAATGCTTGAGGTATAGGAAAGGCCTGAAGTACTGAAAAGCCAATTTTATTAAATTGTTAATCAGAACATAAAATAATAAAAATTTGTTAGCATAAAGCTAAAATGGACCTCACGAAAATTTACAACAAAATATGAAATCACCAATTCTTTTCGGGTAAGTCTGTTCATAGCATGTACATAGTTTAGTTAACAGAATTTAAGTTGTCGATGTATTTGTTTCAAGGAACTTTCATGTTCCCTATTGGTTCTGTTTATTGTTGGACGTCTTGAAAGCTCGCATTCATTATTTAAAGAAATACAATAAAGAAAGTTCGGACCAGGGCTTTATTTTTATTATTGAGAAACGTCGCATCCATCGATATTTAGAATGACTTTAAATGACTTCCATCTATGCATAATTGGTTTGATTGGAGATCATTTTCACTGTGCCATCCTTAATGGCATTCGTATAGTTAAAGCACATAGATTCGATTTGCTAAGAAATAAAAATATTTGACAAAATGAAAGAACAGAAAGCCAATTATATAAAATGATGAGAAAACAATGCCTTGAGCCAGTTGAGGAAGGTCTGAACTTAGCTATAGCTCTTGCCTCCGATGCTTAGTGGCGACAAGAGTACATAATAACTAAGAGTGTGACAAGCGTCACGCTCTTAGTTATCAAGCGAAAAACATCATCTGCACAATAACGGCTGACCCCCCCCACAACTGAGTATGTGCACTTCAAATATTTTTGCCCGCTATGCCTACGTTGTAAAGCTCGCTACAGACGCACATTGAACCAACTGACTAGTTGTGTTTTTGAGCTTTAAAACGTAGGCATAGCGGGCAAAAATATTTGAAGTGCACATACTCAGTTGTGGGGGGGGGGGTCAGCCGTTATTGTGCAGATGATGCTTTTCGCTTGATAACTAAGAGCGTGACGCTTGTCACACTCTACTCTTGGTGGCGATTACATGTGTAGACGAGAGAACGTTTGAGGAGAATAAAAGCCAGGCAGACATAAACATATCGTTAATTGTTCTTCCGTAAAAAAAATTAAGGACGACTCATTTTACTACAGACGTAACGGCGCAAATCCTTGTTTAGCTTTTGCAGTCCTTTGCAAATTACAGCGAAATCACAGCTTCGTTACTGACAGATATTCAAAGGACTTCAAATTGTTTGAGCACGTAAAGTAGGGGTTCGAGTGCCTCCAGGAACTTGATTTTTCTAATTCCTGGTAATCTAACTTAGATTCAGCTCGGCAGCATAACTAGGAATTGAACAGTCTTATTCATGTCTCGGGAATTGAAAACCATTATCGCCGTTGACCAGACGAATACCGGGAGACACCTGTTGGATCTTCATTTGATGTGGTCGATGCCATTGATTTCTCACGACAGTGGTTCCAGGATGCACTCTTCAGCATTTGACCTGTGACATTAATATTTTTATTTTAGTTTGACTGTTGGTTGGGAAAGTGTAAGATGCCTGCCACCTTGAAAGAAAGCTATGACAAGTGCAAAGTTGCCGTAAGATTTTATTGAAACATTTTGCGCTTTGCACAATTTCCTGCCCTTACATGGGACACAACTAATTGTGATAAATAAGTTTGTAACGAATAGATGTAAAATTTTTAAAAAATATTGATTAATCTTAATGTTACTTTTTCCTTCTCACGTCGGTATGCTGATTATTTTTATGCTTGATGCAAAATTTGAAAATGGATCAGTATTTGCGAACTGTTACTCTTGACGGTTATGATGTAAGGGCTCAGGCATAGGAAAGATTGATATATAAGCCAGATATAGGAGCTCAGCTGACAGCCTTGTGGTGTAGTGGTTAGCACGTCTGTCCCGGGATCAGAAGGGCTAACCATTACACCACAGGGCCATCAGCTTTACTCCTATATCAGGCTTATCACTCTTTCCTATGCCTGTTTCCCTTACAATATTCCATTTATTTGGTCAGTTCCAGAGGCAATCGAATTAATTTTTTATCCAGACACTTTCAGGAACGGTAGCTAGTGCTAAGTACTAAGTGCAAACATCACATTTTGCCGAATCTACTGCTTGGCTTGCGACTTACACAACAGGAACGAGTTAGAACTTTCTAAAAGATGTCATTCATTAATGACTAAATGAAAATACTAAAATTTTGCACAAACGTATAAATAAGCCTAATGCAGTTGCACTCTTCTTAGTTTTATGATTTACACATTTGTGAGTATTTTTATAAATTTTCAAGAACTTTGGACTTTAATATTTCACGGAAAATACGTTTTAATCAAAAAATAATAAAGTACCACGTACAAAAGGGATATCACGTCGTTTTAAAGCTCTTTTTATGCTACATTTTATACAGTGCATTCAAATTGATCACATAAAGCGCAAATAAAATTTCTATTTTAATATAATGGTAGCTATTCAATCACATGTTCTTTGATGCCGAACTTTTGTCAGAACATAGACCGACAACCAAAGTGAATTCGTACAAGTTTTCTTTAAAATTGCATGTCTGTCCAAATCTTACATCTATATTCCCGATAATGGAAGCGTTCCCTCAAAGGGCGACCATTCCCAAAAACAACTAACAAACAGCATAGTCATGCGTAGGATGTGATATTTTGAGTTAGTCTCAGGACTACTCATACGACAGTGTATGCTCTTATTATTAAGTACTTTTTGAGAATTAATCATGACTAGTAGTTCACTTCCTCAGATCGTAATTGTTCATCGGTCATCCACAACTGCAACGGTTTATGTTTCTATTTATTTCACAAAAATCACTAACTGACCTTATTATATATTTTTCATTGTTTTAAATTTTCAGAATGGGACAGGAACAAAATGGGACATGCCTTTACCCTATATCTTTGAGCCGTCGTTCAGTAAGTGTAGAGTTTCTTTCAGGAAATCTTAAAATAATGGAGGGAGTTTCCCAAGAGTATTTTACCTTCCTGTAGTACATTGTTTACATAATTCGTATAATTTTGCATACTTTACTTTAATTTGATGTAGAATTAACTTTCTGTTAAGTTGCATTCAGCTAATAAACTGATCGTTTTAACCTGTAATACTTTAAAGTTACTATTGAATTCTTAATTTTTTAAGATGAAGAGCACAGAAAGATTGTTCATAAAGCGATCGCCACTATCGAATCGAAAACTTGTATTCGGTTTAAAGAGCTGACTGATTTTAAAAGTGCTGTTTTTCCATACTTGAAGGTCAAATACATAGATAATTCAAAAATGTAAGTAAAAGTTATATCTTGACATTTTGACTTGAAAACCAAGTGGCAAACGGTTAACGGTTGGGGCTATGCCGATTTAGTTGCGACAACGCAATAAATATAGCCATAGATGCTTGCCTTGGAAACCTGACTGAACGATGAGATGATGCAATAATTTTATTTGAAGTTTTCAATGAGTGGTAACTAACTCCCTTGCGATTTCAGAAACGCGTAAAACTCTCGATTCTGCTGTCCCGTTGTAGAAATTTGACATTCTGTGACTAACAGCAAAATTATTATTATTATTGTGGTTATGGCAAATAAAAACTATCAGCATAGTAATAAAGAACAGAAAAAGATGTTGTAGCTTCTATGTACTTTTCAAAAAAATTTTTATAAACCTGACTGCCACAAAAGTTGTGTCCGCTCCAGCACTGTTGTAGTTGTTTCGTAATTGGTTTCAGCTGCGGTGTTTCGGCAATGGGAGTGGTTGAACAGTTTTACTCAAAACCCGCTTTATTGGCCGTCAGCACAGCAGAAGTGTGCAATGTGAGTTTCGACATACTTGCTGTTGATGTGTGATACAGAGCTGGAAGCGAGTCCAAAATCTTGACATGTGGGTCCCGCAACCCACCTATCCTTGACCCGGACCCACTTGAGCCGTACCCGCGACCCGCTTTTGTGTTGGTGGGTCAACTTGAAATGTCGAAATGGAACATGGAATGAAGTGAATTGAAAACTGAAATAAATTTGGCAAAAAATGTCTCAAAAGAGCTGCAGATTTAAATGGTAAAAGATTTATTCGCTGCTAAAAAGTCGCTGCTCCTGTATTCATCAAAATTAGAAAATTTGTTGATCCGAATATGAAGTCTAATGCTGATAGTAAATTTGTCTATAAAATACAACTTTTTAAGGAAAATCCTCAACCCGGTTTGACCCGCGGGTCGAAAGACTTTACCCGTACCCGAAGCAACCCAACCCGCGGATACCCACCACCAGACATGGAACCGGGTCACCGGGTGACTGGGTCACCGGGTCAGTTCGGGTCATTTTTTGGACCGGGTCACCGGGTCACCGGGTCAAGAGCTTCGACCCGGTCTTGACCCGGTTTTATGAAATTACCTCAAATATCTAAAATTTTTGGCTTACCAAGCTAAAACTTTAGCTTAAATTTTTGTTCAAGGTCCAATATTAATTTGCTTTTTTTGCCTTTTAGTCTTGAGCATTTTCGCAGCATGAGGTTATTTGAATCTGTCGGTCTCTGGCAGATTATTTATTAGCTTTATCAGTTTCATGATTATTGTATAAATCTATTTAGTACTATATGGTTTGCTGATTATTTTCGCAACCAAGGTAAATGCTGAATATAAGTGAACAATTTAATTTAATCTAACGCAATACATAATAACAGCCAAATTTTTAAAGTACTCCGTGCTTTTGGACAAGCACTTATATTACACCCTGCAAAATTTCGCAGACGGATAAATTATTGGTTTTGCCAACTCAATTCTGCATAAATTTAGAAAGTGCTACAGTTACTATTAAATACATTTCAAAAAAGCTAGAGCAAACATGTCATAATTTATTCTTTTTGAGGTGGTGATGGAACATCGAAGCCAAAAATTTAGCGTTCTTAGGCAAAATTAAAATTTTTTGCAGATTTTGGAATTTTCTGGAAAACCGGGTCACCGGGTCACCGGGTCAGGGCTCAACCGGGTCACCGGGTCACCGGGTCAAGCCTAAGTGACCCGGTTCCATCACTGCCCACCACCCACTTGCAACGCTGTGTGATCATCAAATTAGTAGTCACATAAAAACAAAACGCCATTTTTGTATTGTTTTTTGTCAAACTAAAATTAATTTTTTTAAAAGGACAGTTGCATCGGGGGATTTCTAACGAAATATTCTAAATTAAAAAACTTAACTTAAAGTCAAATAAAACTTTGTACATCAAGTTAGATTAAATTTCCAATTTAGATAGCCTAGAAGTTCTATAGACGGACACCCTGTGTTTCAGATTACAACCGCAGTTTATCATGAACTCATGCATGTTCTTGGACTGCCACATCCATTTATCAGACCTGATCGTGACAACTATATAACCATAAACTGGCCGAATGTGAACCCAAGAGATGTGTGCAATCTAAAGGCAATTGGTGATGCAGATTCCTACATTCCCCTGCGGAATTTCAACGGCGAGAAATACGACTTTGACTCTGTCCTCAATTACAAAACATTTGTAAGTTGCGCATTAGTGAAACTGAACAGCAATTTTCCACTAATGTTTACAGCTTAATTGTAGGCTATGAAACGAACATGGGTACAAGCGAAAGTTGAACAAATTTTGGGTGGCAGTATTGTAGTAAATAAGTGCAAATTTAAATACGACTGGTAATCAATGCTGTATCCTTAAAGGGAGTATACTGTAGATTCAGTCAGCCAAACACGATGCCAACGTCCCTCTTCCATTACTGCAAAACTTACATTTGTAGAGACTAGAGACGTATTAGTTAGCAATGTGTATTAGGTAGCTATTAGCCCTTTAATGTGGGATGGGCCAATTGTCGATTTTCGACATCTTATTTTTCTGGGCAGAAGCCAGTTACCGGTTGACAGTCTGGGCATTTGCTCGTTTTTCTTCAACCCGTGGACCCTATTTTTGGAGAATATTTCCAGGACAGCGAAAATTATGGCGTTCCAACAGCTTTCCGCCGATAATGAAAATTCTGAACATTCCGGGCCCTGTTCGAACCCTCCATTCAAACTAACGCAGCGTCGGCTGTAGTTCGTCGGCGGAAAAACCGTTTTAACAGGTGATGGGGGAGGATATTTCGTTTTAGAATCAACTCTTGCACCTAGAAATCAATTATTTGATTTTCTGCAATGAAAGTTTAGCATAAATTCTTAAATTACCCAACGCTTACGGCTTCTACCTTTTTTGCATGCACTGGAGAATTCAATGCTTAAATTCGAAATGTAAAGCGATTAATTCTCTATCGATTTGTGGCTGTCCCGTCTCTCTCTAGGTGCGCTAGGTAAAAATGGCTGCCAAAAAATTTGAAATCGGTGAAATTTTAAACCGTTACTCCTGAAGAAATTCAGACATAAAGGGTTAAAGTAAATTATATAATTGTAACTTTAAACTGTATTAAGTCATTACATGAAAAGGATGTTGATGAGTTTTGGGTTTTGGGTATATCTCGGCCTACGTGGCAATACTGTTTACTGCTCCTCTTTAGGACTGCTCGTATTTATTCTTTGGAGTTGTTTTAGTCTTATGCCATTAATGAAGATATACCCACAATGATTGCTAAAGACAGTAACTTTCTGAATGTCGTCCCCCTTTCGAATAGATTGGGCCGTGCTCCAGATTTCTCCGATGTGGATATTCGATTACTGAACAAGAAATACTGCACAGAGCCTGGTAAGCCTTTGGCCATGCAAAAAACACTGATATTTTCTTCACCAAATCACCACTTTCTACTTGGTATGTTAGTTGGTAGTCAGTAGCCGCGCCAAATGTGTTCATATTTTGGGTAATAATGTTTCCACAGGACAAAGTACGTACTACAATCGTATTGGTGTGGTGGGTCATTTGAGTTTTAAGGTTCAGAGCAAATTCACAGCAAAAAGGAACCATTTTCGGCAGTTATTGTTAGAGGAAAATTTGCAAGCTTGCTCAGTATGCTTTAAAAACTAATATATGCTTGAAAAGCTTTACAAATGTAAGATTTCCTTTTTCATGTCTTGTCTTCTGTTGCGAGCACTGCTACAAAACGTTATGGAACCTGAACCTTTGAAGCTGTTATGCCTACGATTGAATTCAGTAAATATTTTTAAGTAGTAGTCATCTGTTTGATCGAATTTGATTTTGATTTGCTTTTTAGACTGCAAGGATACTGAGTATATGTGCAGCGTTTACGCTCTCCAAGGAAAGTGCAAGGAAGAAGGCATGGCAAAGCGCTGTCCCAATTCATGTGGTCTCTGCAAAATAGTCAAAGGACCTCAAGCTGAATAAATTGACTCAGTCTTAGTTAATTAATTATGATATAATCAATACAGTAACTGACTCTGACGTGATTCCTTCTATCGGTAAACAGTTATGATAGCTTTCTGTGCCTTGATTGTTGTGGCTGGATGTGCGCATTAAAAGGTTACTCTAACCTTGTGCTGCACCAACCTAAATTTAGGAATAGCGTCGGAATAGTGACAGATATGAGATACCTAAGTCAGATTCCTAAATCAGATTTTTTAATGGAATGCTAGTAATTGTAGTCTTCTGCTAGCCCACAGCTATTCCTGAAGACAGCCGGCCGGCCGGCCGAAAACGGCGGCGGATGAATCAAGGACTAAAAATGGTCGGCAGGCTGACCCATGAGGACCAGAACAGGAAAACAAAATATGAAAATGCATCAGTATGTGTTAAAATCGATTAACTGAGAAAATAAAATTCTGATAAACCGCTGATATATAAGCGCGGCCGTTCAAAGCCTGCTGGCCGTTTTAATTCCACCCGGCCGATCAACAGCACTAGCAGTAAGACCCAATTTTTTGGAATATACCCCAATCCAGTAAGCCTAAATTGGTGAAATCTTTCCGGAATCATGATCGAATGTCCCAGAGCAGCGATTGAAACGTCTCGTGACCCAGCTTTTATTCTTGTTCCTACGGCAAACTAACTAAACACACTAACTACAGTTACATAGCTTCAGTCAGATTGAGTGTTTCTGAATGTCGACAGAACTGGGCTCTTGTTGGTCCACTTGAACCTCATACAGGTGTGTGTGTATGTAATACACTGGCACAGGGGAGGTCAAATTGGAAAAAATCCGAAAATCTAGGGAGATGTCTCAGAGATCCTAACCAGTCAAACTATTGTTTTTAGTAAGACTACACAATTAACCTGTGAAGCCATAAATTCTCGTGGAAAGGCTCCTCCGATAATTGTAAAGCGAAAGAGTAAATCATCCCATGATCCTAGGACTTGGACTTCGCATTAGTTTTTTTCTTGCTAAAAGCCAAAACCAAAGTTCGCCCAATAATTCTGCGTGGTCGAAATATTTCCTCCCACGTTAGCTAGGTTAAATTAATATGGACATATTTTGGACGAAAAACAGCTGACTTGTATAAATTGATTATGACTGTGTTACAGCTGGTTTGTGGACAGAAATAAAAACTAGATCTTAAGTCGACAGCTATATATAAAATAAAGTCGCCAACTTGGACCAATGGATTTAAGTTTGTGCAAAC
>JASAND010010459.1:0-17417 GCA_030248195.1 Trissonchulus latispiculum
TCTGAGCACTTCACGCGAATAGGGTGGATGGAGAGAGGCGCCTATTCTACCCCAAACGCTGGTTTCAATCATTTTAGGCGCTGACTAGATTTCCTATTCTGCACCAAAAAGCTGGTTTCAATCATTTTAAGCGCTGGCTAGACTCCCTATTTTGCTCAAGGAAGCTGGTTTCAATCATTTTAGGCGCTGATTAGAATCCCTATTCTGCACAAGGAAGCTGGTTTCAATCATTTTAGGCGCTGGCTAGACACGAATCTGCACGAATCTATTGGCATTTTTCCGCTTCAGCCTTCTTTCCCTATTCTACCCGGAACCCATGCCCGTCTAGGGCATTTTTGGTACTAGTGTACATAATGTTCGCCGCTTTCACGTGATCTGCAGCGGTGGGCCAACCTAAGGGGCTATGCGGTCTAGTAGTACCCTCTAAAGAATTTAAGAATCACAACTTTTTTGCGCCGCAGCTGCGCCACAACGCCGCAGTGGCGCCGGAAATTCGCCTCATAGCGAAAAGTGACCATTTTTGTGGTCGTCGCTCAGGTCGAACGTTACGAGCCGGAGCTGATTTCTTTTTATATTCAGAAATTACATATATTGAACTAACTAACGGTCCAGGCTGCGTTTCTCTATCACTTCCCTAGCGACCACAGTGGCCCGTCAAAGTTGGCGAAAATTCGAGAAATGAAAAATCGAAATTTCTCGCTATCTATTCAACTTTGAAAGCTCAAATCTTCCATACAATGGTTTTCTGGCACGGAGAATCGATTCCCGCAGTCAGTTTTACCGTCAGACCCACCCATCTTGCTGGGCTGGTTCCACTTTGCCGTCGGGAGGGTCAAGTCGGAGACCGCTTCCTGGAGGTCCATAGTAGGCTCTACCTGGTCTCTCAAAACTTAGTCTATAGGGGTTTTCTGGTGTGCCCAGCTCAATCCCGGTATTCGTTTTGCCGTCCGACGTACCTATTTTGCTGGGCTAGTTCTACTTTGCCGTTTGAAGGGTCAGTCGGGTGGGAGGGTCAAATGGTCAAAATAAAGTTTCTCAAAAGTGGTCAAATTTGGTATCAAATGAAAGCCCTAAGTGAGCTGAGCAACTTTTGTCATAGAACTGTGTACCCAAAGTGGCTGTAGAGTGCTGTGGTGGGGTGGGGTGGGGACTTAGGCGATTTGGGGTCAAAAATAAAATTTTTCAAAAGTGGTAAAATTTGGTATCAAATGAAAGCCCTAAGTGAGCGGAGCAACTTTTGCCATAGAACTGCACACCCAAAGTGGCTGTAGAGTGCTGTGGTGGGGTGGGGTGGGGACTTAGGCGATTTTGGGTCAAAAATAAAATTTTTCAAAAGTGGTAAAATTTGGTATCAAATGAAAGCCCTAAGTGAGCTGAGCAACTTTTGTCAACTGCATACTCAAAAAGTGGCTGTAGAGTGCTGTGGTGGGGTGGGGTGGGGACTTAGGCGATTTGGGGTCAAAAATAAAATTTTTCAAAAGTGGTAAAATTTGGTATCAAATGAAAGCCCTAAGTGAGCTGAGCAACTTTTGCCATAGAACTGCACACCCAAAGTGGCTGTAGAGTGCTGTGGTGGGGTGGGGTGGGGACTTAGGCGATTTTGGGTCAAAAATAAAATTTTTCAAAAGTGGTAAAATTTGGTATCAAATGAAAGCCCTAAGTGAGCCGAGCAACTTTTGCGGTGTCGGATTTATGCCTTTCTCAACCGGAGTTTAAAAGATAGACATAGGCCCTCCAACACACATATTATCCCCTTTTGTGCGGAGCATTTTTGTTACTTGTATATACCTACTTGACAATCGGTTCGTCTTTACTACACTTTGTTCATTCATTCACTTCTCTGCATATAAATTTGCGTTTTTAATTTTAATTAATTTTTATTCGTTCTATCAAGTCAAAATCCATCCCATCCCTAATAAATCTTGTTGCTGCTTTTCCTTTCTCTAGCTACATAGTACCTGCCTATGAATGCAGCTCGCTGCGTTATAATTGCTTAATTTTGTAAGTTTGTTTTATTGATTTGGTGAAGCGTCGCCAATTTTTGCTGTAAATTTGAGTTTTCAATTTTCACTTATGAAGAAGCTGCTTCGAAAACACCGCGAAATAATTAGTTCCAATTAACAATAAAGTTATATACATACGTACTAAACAAAACGGGAGAAAATTAGAAATTTTTAGGTAGTTACACACTTTTTTCTCAAAAATAGCTAAAATTTGACATTATACATATATGGCGAAAAAACACTACATGTATATACTGTAAAAGTTGATTTTTATTGCAAAAATAAGCAGATTTAGTGTTAAAAAGGGCAAAAAATGAGTAAAAATCTCCGGCGATGCCGGAAATAATTAGAAAATTTGACCTTCTGAGCGATTTTTCAGTGCAAAATTTAGTGCCAAAAAGGCAGCCACTTTTTTGGGGGGGGCCCGCCCAGTAGAATAAGCCCAGCCCTCTATGGAAGGGGAAGTTGGGTGGGCGAGCCAAAGGTAAAATATACCGAAATTTTTAGCGACAAATTAGCATTTTTAAGGTAAAAACACAAAAAATCCCTGTTTCTAAGCTTAAAATGAGCTTATAAGTCCATAAATTAGCTAAAAATTGAGAAAAGTTTTGAAAATTTGACCTCAAAAGCCTAATTTTTGACACTTTTGGGCGATCCCCAAAAAACTGGGTGGGGGCTTGCCGAAAAGTGGGGGGGCTCCGAAAAGTGGAGGGGGAACCGAAAATTGGGGGCCCCACACACCCCCCCCTCCCACTAAATAAATGCCAGGTTGCGGTGCAGTAGAGTGCTGCTGAAGTACGCACGGCTTATAACTAGCTATATACGTACATATACGTTGCAATTGTTCGAATTTTTGCAAATATATGTATATAACTTCAGAAGAGCTATTGAAATCATGCCTGTAAGTCAGGGGCGCACCCAAGGGGGGCGCCCCCCTGTCAGGTTTCGAAGGTGAGAAAAATTAAGTTGCAGTAAGGAGGAAAAGCAGGAAAAACAAAAATTTTCGCGCTTCCGGTGCGAATTAACCTTTCTTTGTGTGTTTTGAGGGTAACATATGGGTTGGGGTAGGGCGGGTGGCTGACTTTCAATTATATATGTATATAGACGTTTCTTTAGACATCAGCCGCCAATGTTTTCAAATAATGGATTTTCTGCATTTTGTTGTGCAGATATATTAGCGATGGACAATGAATACCCGGAAATTTTTTATTTATATCTGGATATATAATGTCTGATTTGATTTGATAGAAATATATGGATATCCGTTTACATTGCAGGCAAAGCAATGAAAAATTAGCGAATTATTGACGAAGTGTTCAAAAATTAATTGTAAACTATTAATTTCTACTAAAATATCTGAGATTTCTGAATGAAAGGTTGTGGCTTGACTGATAGAAATTCGCTGCGTACCAAAAATGATAGAAAAATTAAAATTTTATCTGCAAAATCAAAAATTTTTATGAACTTAAGTTTCGAATAGGAGGATTACCGGATATCCAGATATATATAGGTCAACCAAAAAAGGTGGCTATTCGGATATGAAAGAATATCAGGTGCCTACTACTAGTGCATATTATGCACTCTTTTTCTTACAAAATGCAAATTAAAAATGCATACACAAATGCTCAGTTAAACTTTGCTTCCGCTTTCCACAAAATGGCTCTAAAAATTTCCAAACTGGTGCTACTTTTTAAAAAGAGCTCTAGCTTTTAGCTGGGGCTTCCGCCCCCAGACCCCCGGTTAATTATAGCTAGTAGCTACGTTGCGTTGTTTTGTTTGAATTTTATCAGCTTGAGTTATACCTTATCTGGTAAAACCATGGCTCCAGCCAGAAGACAACAGATAATTTGAAACAGCAGAAAGTGTTCAGAAAAAATTGCTTTCATGTCGAGAATGAAAAGTTTTCCAACTAGCCCCCCAGACCCCCTACTTTCACGTTTATATGAATGTTTAATTTCAATTAAACTTCAATTTAACTTCAATCTGCCCGGGGTGAACTGGGAGGTACCCCAAGCTGTTTCGACCCACAAACAAGATCAGTTTTTAAATTTATTTTTAGAAAATGGTTTTTCCCAAAAAGTTCGTGACCCCACAAGGGGAAACAACACACTGGACCTAGTTTTCGAAAATCGACCAAATCTAATTTCTAACATTAGTATTCAACCACCACTTGCGAATAGTGATCATTGCTGTGTGTTTTTTAATGTAAATATGGAGGCTCCTGTACCTACTTCACAAATACGTTACTGCTGGGACCGTTCTGACTATGCTGCAATGATAGCTACTTTGGAGATGATAAATTGGGGGGATTTCTTTGATGGGTGTGTGTCAGTAAACGATAAGTGGCTCGCTTTCAAGGAACTGTGTCAGCAAATTATTCATGAATATGTGCCGACGAAAACATTTTGTGCTTCTTCAAAAAAGGCTAAACTTCCCAAGTGCATACGACGTCTTATTTTACGAAAAAGGTCTCTTCATAAAAAATTTCGAAGCCGTCCAACTGATGAAAATAAGTTGCGATTTGAGGAAATTTCAGAAAAATGCAATAACGAGATAAGAAAATTTAACTTTAATTCTGAAATTAGATTCGTGCGGGAGCCGTCGAATCGTGCCTTCTATGGCTATGTCAAACGTAAGCTTTGCTGTCGTGATGATGTGTCCGTGTTGTGTACCGCTGACAGAACAGCTAGCGACGACAAGGAAAAGGCAAACATGTTAAATCACCAGTTTGAGTCTGTGTTCGTACAGGATGATGGCAGGACTGTTCACTTACCTGAAAAAGAGTTTGAAAACACTTTCGATCGTGTCATTTTTACGACAAGGTCAATCAAGGAAGCAATTTCTACTTTAAAGTTTTCTTCTGCAGCGGGTCCCGACCAAATTCCGGCTAGATTTCTAAAAATATGTAATCTCCAGCTCTGTCGTCCCCTACAGGTAATCTTTCAGCAGTCCTTCGAGGAGGGGATTCTGCCAAAAGACTGGCTTACTGCTCATGTTGTTCCTATCTACAAAGGGAAAGGCTCTCGGTCTGCTCCCGAAAATTACAGACCGATATCACTGACTTGTATTTGTTCCAAAATCATGGAAAAAGTTTTAAATTCTTGCTTGACTATCTTCTTAGAAACAAGCTGATAACAAAAGATCAACATGGTTTCATGGCAAATCGCTCTACTCAAACACAGCTACTCGAATGTTTGAATGCCTGGACAAAAAATCGTGATGATAAAAAGGGGGTTAAAGTTTTATATTTAGACATAAGTAAGGCCTTTGATTCAGTTTCACATGCTAAGCTTACTGCAAAGCTAAATGCTTGCGGAATAAGGGGATATGCCTTAAAGTGGTTAAGTGCATTTTTACAAGGGAGGACCCAGTACGTTAAAGTGAACAACGTTTTGTCAGATTTCTGTGAAGTTATAAGCGGCGTCCCCCAAGGCAGCGTTCTTGGACCTACGTTATTTCTTATTTATATTAACGACCTCCCGGACTCATCTATAAGCTCAGACGTAAAAGTATTTGCAGATGATACAAAAATTTACTGTTCTGGGTCATCCCCAAATGACTTTGTTTCCTTTCATAGTGACTGTAAAAATATTTTAGGTTGGGCGTCTCAAAATCAGCTTTCGATTGGGGTGTGGGTAAAACCCGGCCCCGGCTCCGGCCCCGGCCCCGGCGCACCTGGGTAAAACACGGCCCCGGCCCCGGCGCATGGATTTGTTTTAGGTGGGTAAAACACGGCCACGGCCCCGGCCCCGGCGCAGGGTAAAACCCGGCCCCAATGTTTAGAAAACCCGGCGCAATTAAACACGTGCGTATACGTGTGTATTATGCATGCAAATACAGAATACATTGTATCTGCGTATAACTTACGATAATGCAAACAGCATATATAATCCCTTGCAACAGTGGAAAAAGTATTATACGCGCATTGTTTTGTTTTCATTATGATTTTTTCACAGTTAAGTCGCGCAATTACATATTTTTCTTATACATTGCGTTTAATGAAACATTTGCATTTTATGAAATAAATGCATACCAAAAGTTTTGAATTTATTTTGACCATACATCACGAAGTTTTAAAACAATTTGAAACAATATTTAGAAACAATACGTAATTGAAAAAGCACTCAAGAAATTTTGCTGACATAGTTACACCAAATAAAGAAAATGACGATCAATTTAAATTTAAATTTTTAAATTCAAAAATTATTAACTTGTAAGGTTTACTATGGGGGCATAAGACATACCAAAATTTTCCGGTTCTCCTTGATGTCCCCCTTGGAAAACGTAAAACTTAATTTTTTAATCAATCAAACAATCAATCAAATATCGTTCATTGGCTTATAAAAACACGTCAATACAATAGCCAAAGCGAACACATGTACTTGGACATGGTCGTAAATAAACTATATATATATATATATATATATATATATATATATATATATGTAACGTATACGTACGTACGTACATACGTACATTGCCAATGTATATATATATAATATATACAAATGGAAACAAAGTAAAATAACATAAATACCCGTTACAGTAAACTTTAAACTTTTAAACTTTAGGAATGTCTTAGGAATTAATATTGTTGAATAATTTTAAGCTTTTTAATTGGTTCTTACAAAATATACTTCATTTCATTTCAAAATTATTTATTTTCATAAGTACCAACCATGAATTAATACTAAATGGCTAGAAAAGGTTGCGTAACACACTGTAAAGTATAAAACTAAACTCATAAACTACGTCTTAAATCTTTACTCATATGCGTAATTACACATACACCTCTGTTATTCTGCATAAGAATTTACACTATAAGTGCGCCGGGCTAAGTGCGCCGGACTGGGGCCGGGGCCGGGTTTTACCCATGTGCGCCGGGGCCGGGGCCGGGGCCGGAGCCGGGTTTTACCCAGACCCTTCGATTGCCTTTCATAAAAGCTTGCTTTTTGAAATTGGTGAACCGTATATTGTTAATGATTTTGATATCGATGGCTGCACTATACCGAAAACTAACATGGTAAAAGATCTGGGAGTTCACATTAGTGCTGATCTGAAATTTTCATCTCACTGCGACAAAATTTGTGCTAAAGCATATCAAAAAATGGCCCTAATATTTAAAACTTTCTGTTGCCGCGATGTGCAGTTTTTAGTCGCCATGTTTACAATCTACGTTAGACCTATCTTAGAGTACTGTTCCTGTGTATGGTCTCCTCACCTTAAAAAAGACATTGCAAAAGTGGAAACGGTTCAGAGACGATTTACTAAAAGAATACCAGAAATTAAAGATTTTTCTTACAAGGACCGTTTGCAGTGACTGGATTGGAATTTTAGAATGTCGCAGGCTTAAAGCCGATTTGTTCAAACGTACAAATTATTCACCAGTATGATAATGTAGATTCTGCAGAATTTTTTACTTATGCAGCAGACTCCGGTACAAGAGGGCACTCTTTAAAATTACAAATTTTTAAGTCTCGGCTGGATTGTAGAAAGCACTTCTTTTCAAATCAGGTGGTATCTGTTTGGAACACTCTGGAACATGCTGCTGTTACAGCACCAAACATTTTTGTTTTTAAAAGACATCTCGATTCTGTTGATTTTAGTTCCTTGTTAAGGTATGACTTTGACTAGTTATATTATATTTGTTAATTCTGTTCATGAACTGTGTTTTTGTACGTAAGTTGCTTGTGTACTTATATATATTCTGGTGCATGCAGAATCTTGTGTGTTACCAATTTGGCCGTGTAACTTAGTGTACTTTTGTGAAGCTCACTGTCATATATGTCGTATGTCGTGTCTGTCGTATATGTATGTCGTCACATATATGTCGTATATGTACGTATATATATCTGCTATGACTGGCCAAATAAACGGTTTTTGTTTGTTGTTTTTGTTTGTTTGTTTAATTCTATTTAACTACCTCAATCAATTAAACCAACTGCTACTACTTGTTCTCAAAGTAAACCTTTATATAAAACATGTGTAGAAATAAATAAATTTGAAAAGAAAAATTTCAAATTTGGTGCCGCCCCCCCTGTCAGAAAACTCTGGGTGCGCCACTGCTGTAAGTATAAATTAGTACTTTTCAAGCTTCTTTGTTCTATGGCTTGTTTGACTATTAATTATTGGGGAATTTTTAAAGTTTTTTGATAGAGCTTTAACATTTTCCCTTAAGTTTTACTGAGAACCTTAAAAATGAAATAGGACAAGAATAAAAATGCTTCGATGGAGCATGCGAAATGCAAATGGGTGAAATTCAGTTTTAAGCGGACAGAGGACTAGGTTTTAAAACTTTAATATGGGATGGGCAGGTTGTAAATGCCAAGATGACTAGGTTAATAGCGCACTACTACCAAATGTATGGACCAGATTCGCTGAACAACCCATATTCGCGAAAGCTGCCCGGACTGATGCTTGCGGCAGTTCTTCAGTACCAGTTTACCCATAACAAAAACCCAATGTCACCCATATTGCATTTTGCATGCTCCATCGAAGCATTTTTATTCTTGTTTTAATTTAATCCTTTAAAATTTGTTAATTAATTTTTGAAGGATTAAAATTTAACACGACTTGAGCATCAAGTCAAATTTTAATCATTTAAAAATTAATTAAAAAATTTTAAAGTCCTAAATTAAAATTCTAATTCCAGAGTACCACAGTTTAACATTTTAGCATTATTTTGATGTATAATTTGTCCAGGTTCATCAACGTTTGTCGGGAGATTTTTTGGCTCACACGAAAAATGACAACTAAATTTTTTATGTTTAACACATGAAATCTCAACTTTGAGGTGGAATGACTCGACAATCGTAAGAGTTACGACTTTAATTTTCAAAACTCGTTAAAATATATAGACCATTTGGAAATAAAATATTTGAAAATCAGCGAGATCGGAGAAAGTAGAAAAATGATCCAAAAATAGACCCCCTAAGTTAACACTATTTCTGTTATTTTCTTGATATTGAAGAGCTTTATACATGGCATCTTTTACACGTTCTCACTTTTCTGGTCCAGAGAGAATCCAGTTTTGTTTCAGGAAAGCCAGCTATATAGTTGGCAGTGTTTAAATATATATCCTCTGATTTTCTCGGATTATGCCGACTGGAGAGACGATTGCCCACGGCTATATTAGTCGTCTCAAAAGCAAAGATGAAACGGAGCGCAATAGCGCTGCCTTGGAATTGTACAAATTTGTAAATGGAGAATTAAAAGAAAGTCCTGCGGAAGTAGGTTCCTCGTATCTGTATATAGTTTTCTTGTCTTGCTCTTGACAACCTTTAAAACAACACTGATTTTCCACATTTTGTGTAAACACACAGTGAATTTGGTTTCAGATGATGCAGGAGTTCATGGCCACCTTTGACAGTGCCATACTCAGCATGGTCTCGTCTGTTGATAATGCAGAGCGGAAGGCTGCAATTTTGGCCGTGGGTAAAGGACAGCATTTAGATCGATACGTAATGACTAGATGTAAAATGCGTTTTTTGAGTCAGCAATTATATAAATCATCAGTGCGAGATATAAAATGCTTAATATTAATTACGAATTAGAGGAAAGGAAAATGAGCCAGCATTTAAATGCTTAGAGTAAAAGATTTAAATTTAAAATTTAAATTAATAAATTACTTATGTATGCTCTGTTCGTTTTCTGGGGCTTATTGACGTCAATTGAGGGAGGTTAAACGCAAGGGGGGGGGGGGGGGGAGTTGAGAATTTGCCCGGACAGTACTTGGACGTTTATTTCTTGAAGGAGGTAAGCGCCGAAGGTGAAGGTCCCACTTTTTGGTGTGTTCCCCGCCCACTTTCAAAACCCTAAAAAATGTCAGCGTCACGTAGGTCGTCAGAATGTCTCACCCCGACCCGATGCGCAATAAATTAGTTATATATAGCTATTATTTTAGGCAACACTTTCTTTGTTATTTTCTTGCTTTTTTAGTATGCTTGATTGATGTTGGAGTCACTGTTGGTAGCACTCGAACTAGTCGATTTTATCATTACCTGTTTACGTTGTATGGAGCTAACGATCAGGTATTGGGACAGCACTTTGAATTGTTCTGCATTTCAGCTCACCAGCTATCGGGTTGAAGGTAACCTCTACCTGCCTACCTCGCCTAGTTCATGCTGAAAGTATTATATACAATTGTTTCGATCTTTTAGTTTGAGGTCCAGGGTCTATTCTCCTATTTTTATGCGGTACCTAATTTGAATTAGTTCGTAAACTTTTGTTACTGTTTAACACAATTTTGATACAAGAAGTCGGGATTGGCTGTTTCATTTTGGGCTTTCTTTCAGACTGTGGTTGAGCTGGCTGCCAAGGCCACTGGAGAACTAGCGTTGGTGGATGTGTCCTATGCTGTGGAAACGGTGGAGCGAGCTATTAAACGGTCCTTTGAATGGCTGGCTGGAACTGACGATGGAAAGGACACATCTGCCTCAATGAAGCGATTGGCGGCAGTAAATATAATTATACAATTTAAATAAAACAATGTGTTCATAAAAACAACAAGAAACAGTAAAAACTGGGTGCTAGGCGGAACCGTGAAAGATGCAATGATTGATTGATTGATTGATTGATTTTTCAATTGCAAATACCATTCCTAGCCTGAGTTTTATTACTAAATGTTTATGATTTGTTCTGAATCTCAGTGCTGGTTTAATTGGGTTGGGATTAAGGTGCATTCATAGACGCACGTCGACGCGCGTACGTAAGCGTCTGCATGCGTTCGTGAGCATGAATACGCTAGTTTAAACGTGAAAACGGCATGTTACAATCTGAGGCGTCGACGCGCGTCTCACTGCGTTCGCGACTATGAATGCACCTTTAGTATTGAGCACTAGCGTGGTCAGGACAAATTTACGAGGGGCAAGCCAGAAATTTATCGAAATTTTTCCTGTGACTATAATAACTGTTTAGCGCCAGATTCAGGCACAGTTCAGTGTTTTGGGTGCAGTCTTATGTAAAATGAGTGCCGCAGGCGCATTTTTTGGAAAATTTGGCCACTCGGCGCAAATAAGCCTTCATCATTTTCTTTTGTATTCGATTGCGGGGGAGGGCATGTCCCCCCTACCCCACCTCCTGGCTACGCGCCTGGGATATTGTATTGAATAGTAACTACTATGTAATAGTACGTATTTTTTACGTGTTAGACAATTGCTTTTGTCGATTAGAGTTTGTGTTGGATTGGATGTGAGCCAGTATGAGCGTAGAAGGCGAAGCTGAAAAAGAAGATTGTGGAAATACATTGCCAAACACTGTCGTATTTTGTACGTCTGTCTGCTTTCTAGGTAATCATTTTGCGGGAACTGGCTCGCTATACGCCGACTCTGTTTTATCACAATCATCAACAGTTTTTTGAGAACATATTTGCCGGTGTTCGGGATTCGAAGGTAAATGTTTTGTTCAAGCAATGATTATAGTTCGTTAATCCTTTTAATTTAATTGTCAGTTCGCATGTTGTTGTCCAGTTGAATTGATTTTATGTGGCCGTTTTTGTATTAATCTTTATGTTTGATTTTAGGCCAACATTCGTGAGAATGCCGTCGCTGCGCTACGTTCAGCCTTGGTGGTCGTATCTCAGCGCGAAACCAAAAAGGAACAGAAGTTTCAGGCATATCAGGTATCTGGTGTGTATGCATACGTACGTACAGTGGGTGTCAGTTTTGCAACAAGTTACAAGTTCTCAACTCAACTCGTCAACTTTATGTTGAACTTAATGTACAACTCTCATTTTAAGAGAACCAACCTAAGAGGGCTGCACGCACGCTTGTGTCAATTGAACAGGTCTGCATGTTGTTTCGTGCGTGTGTGTATTGTTCTGGTTTTCATGCTGAAGTCAGCGAAGTCTAGAGTAACCAAGATTCTATCGAGTTTAGTCTCGTCTCCGCCGGCCCCCGCCCCTCACGTTTTCTATACCTATGCTTATAAACTTGAGTGCCCCCTTATTGCATCAAACGTTCCAAGTTTTGAATAGGACAAAGTTTTTCGCTAGGCCATAAGTTTTACTCGTATTTGGATTTCTGGGTATGTGGATCTAGCTAATGTGTTTCATTTTTTGATTGGGCATAATTTCCTGTAACATTAACGGCTAACTTTCCTGTTGTGGCGGCCTATTCCTGTCCGTTCACCTTGTTTACTATAGGAGTTGGTTGCCTGTGGTGCGGTATTTATCACATTTCATTTTTTGTTTATTTTTGCCTGAGTGTTTCCCCTTTGAATGAACGAAACGAACTCATCAAATGCAAATTGGTAACCTTTTGCCTTCCTTACCTTACCTATTACTGTGTTGTGCACATAAATTTACTGTACTTTACTTTACCTACTATCTGCTACTTAGACAGTGCAGTTACTTTCTCATGGGTTAGGCAATAGGTTCAGTGTCGGTGTAGAGTCGCGCTCTTATAAGAAACTTTGTATAGCCTGAGTTCAGACATTGTTCAGAGGTATTGTGCTGTAACCCCGGCCCAGTTTTAGTTTTTGGAAAAGCAAATTAGAAGTAGTTGTTGAACGGAACAGGTTTCATAGTATACGTAACTGTTTGAATAGTCTTTGTCGAAACCTTTACTATTTATAAATTAGTTATTCACTTTTGCATCTGAATTGGTTATTTATATGCAGTAACATTCTCTGCTTGCATTTTTCAGTTGAAGTTTTGTTACTTTTTGATGGGTAGTTTTGATGACTACTACTTCTGGCTTATTTTTAGGCGATGGGTAGGGCGATGGCGGCTGCGTGGGTCCCCACTGATTGAGGGACTCGCCCAAAATTTGGCATAATTTTGGAAACTGACGATCTTACGTGTGCAAACTGCCGAAAATTGCAAAACGTGTAGTTTCAGGCGTTTTTTGCACTTAATGGGAGAACTCTGGAAAATTTTGATAATAAAGTAAAAAGGTATATATACAACTTGAAAGTTTTAAAATTATTTGGGGGGGTGGAAATCAATGCGTGGCTTTTAATAGAGTGTAAGGGCGGATTGGGGGGAGAGGAGAGATCGCCCTTCCCTCAGAAAAATAAGCCAGCTGCCTAGTTTGGCGGATTTTCTTTCTTTTTTGACATCCTTGTATTTTCTGTTTCTATTTGTTTACTTTTAAGTTGAATACTTTTTTCTAGTACAAGTACAGCATTGTTAACCCTCCGTCGTCCATGCCTGTCCATAAACAGCGCCCCACCACTAAGATTTTGGAATACATGCAGGTAGTGTTAGAAGAAGGGTGGTATACTATTTTGTCATTAACTAAATTGAAGTTTTGGAACTACGTATATCTTTGAGGGAAGAGCTCTAGTGTACGTTCATGATTAAGCTTCTGCTTAATTAAGATTAAGATTTTGCTTCTAATTAAGCTGGATAGAAATGAGGATTCTCTAGTACAAGTCTGTTCTGTTGCTGCATCTTTTCGGTACTACTTATTTTTTATTAGTGCATGGCATGGATGACTTTTTGGCCACCAGACCTGTTTCTTTTTCTGATGGTGACAGTTTTTGTCTTGTGCAGTTTGTTCATATTAACTGTACTGCATGTCCTTTTACTATAGCATGACACAGGCCATGTTTTGAATTTGCAAGACTCTGCCGCTGAACACAACGGTTGAGTTAAACCGTGAAATGTTAGTATATATAATCGTAATGAAATACATATAAATATACGTATATAAACCTGTGCTAATGCTTTTCTATTGCAGCTGTGCTACAATGAAGCCACACGTATTCTGGGTGAGGCAGCGAGTCTGCATGGGAGTTCGCGTGACGAACGGGCCCATTCGGGACTGCTGATTTTTAATGAACTGTTGCGAATTGCTCACAGCGAGGACAGATCAAAGGATCCGACGGTAGGTTGATTTGACCCGAATTTTGGCAGTTTCGGGATGCATTAAAATGATTAAAAGCTTTGTCAACTTTTAAACCTGGGCTAAGTAGGTAACAGGTTTTAAAATCTTGATGACATAAGTATTATCAGAGGGTTGCTGTTTGTGAGAAATTGGGTCTTATGGCTGAAATGATTAATGTTATTATTTTTGAACTATTTTGTACTGCTGTATTTTTATTTTTTAGCGCTTGAAAGAGGAAATCGACAATTTTGGGAAACGCAAGTCTGGTTCTTTGCGCAGAAAGTTGTCTGTATGTTGTGACGTTTTACTTTATTTTGTGTTTTAAAGATTTTTAAGTTACTGAATTTTTCGCTCTAGTTGATGAATGACAGGATTTTTAAGGAAGGGATCGTTTTGATAAATATGACCAAAAGTTATGGTTTTGGTTTGGCATATTTTTGTACAGAGAAACACGACACGTTCTGAATAGAGTTTGGATCGGAGGGGACGACCAAAATCCCCAGATGCGACGATGTCAATTTCAGGGCAATGCAGATTTCGACCTCCCCCCTCCCTCGCTATAAATACAGTGGCTAGCGGTAAGATACTATTAAATTAGCCTGTTAGCTTTACTTAGATATTTGGAAACGCAGTGTGCTTTTTTTATTTGCAGAAATTCCGCCCTGCAAGCACACAGCGCAAGCATTTCAGTGGCGGATCCTTCAGTCAGATTGAGGTCAACAATCCGGTCCAGCGGGTCTTGGAGCCCACTCGACCGGCCATATTTGAAAGCCGCACCTGTCGTGACTTAGTCAGCACCAACTTTGATACGGTATTATTTAGGTCATTGATATTTGATACAACAATAATAATGGTTTATAGTCGTGTGTTCTACATATTTGTTTGTGGCTTACAAGTCCATGTAAAATTGTATTTCTTGCAACAATAGAACCTCCTGCTGCTGCATGTTGTTCTGATGCTTGTTGACTTGTAGAGGTCATACTTATGCAATTATAAAATGTACGTATGGTTTTTGATGTGGTATGTTACGTTCAATCATTTTTGCATTGGAGACATAATGATGGCCATAGTAGGTACGTATGTAGCTTTACACCGATTTTAGTTGAACAATCTTTGCAGATGTGTGAATTGACTATGAAATTTCGTCAGACGAAAAACGTACATAATCAGAACACCTTGCTGGAACTGTTGCCAAGACTGGCCTCCTTCAACAAAGACACATTTCTTCAGCGGTAAGCTTGTGATTGCTTTGCAACTTAAAGGTTCTTTTCTTGCATTCGGAAAAACTCAAATACTGAAATATAAGAATTAGTGTGTATGAAAACCAGCACTAAATAATGACATTAAAAGGACACTTTGTACTGAGGTTGACTGGATAAATTTTTGTCCTTGTTTTCATTTATGCCTGCATTGTGTACCGTATATTTTGGCCTCCAGATATTTAAGTCTACTGTTTTTTCTTCCTTTATCCTCCACGGCAATTTTTTCTTTCGATTTTTTGTTTGACTAAATTTTTCTGCAGAATATTTTAGCCATCTTCACGATGCTATGCTTTGGATTCTTCACACACTGGCCAAGGAAAAGGACAAGTCCTTCGGTTTTGTGGCCCTGGGCCTGATTGCCCTGTCCGCTGGTCCGGCCATTAAGCCCTATCTGCCAAAGATATTTGATGTGGTCAGGGCTTCACTGCCTCAGCCAAAGGATACGGCTAAGTGCGTTCCGGTTCTGTTAAGAATAGGATGATTTTATTGTGAATGAAGACTGATTTGTGACCTGGAAATTTGAAATTACCGTATGTGTACGTACGTACGGAACATAACCTGTGAATTGCTGTGTACTAAATGGACTTAGACCTTTTCGCGTGCGAATTAGAAGAGCTCTGCTTAAAAAAATAAGTTAAGTCTGTGATGAACTGTGACTCTTTTAACCTGTGATCGAAAAGGACGGAGCTATCACCTTTAATTCGTTTAACTTACCTGGCTTTTTCGGGGAGGTGGGAAAGAGGTGGGGGTCCTCATAGTCTTGGACCAGCGAGGAAAGCCAACTGCTTATCTGATTCAGAGCTTCAAACATTTTTGAAATTTTAATTTGTATTGATTTATTAGAATGGCAATTAATCTTATTTTGTTTGTTTGTTTGAATGTTGTTTCAGAAAGCGTAGCCTGTACTCGGAGCCGGCTGTGTTCACCTGCATTCGTTTTCTGGCCCAGGCTCTGGGCTCTCAGATTAAAACGGAGGTTGAGGATTTGCTGGCTATGATCTTTGCCGCTGGGTTGAGGTAAGCTTATCTATAGTTATGCTTTTCTGGTTGCGGATAGCAATAGCTAAGTTGAGCTGTCAAAATCATTGTGGTTTTAGTTTACACTTTTCGTTGCTGCATGAAGCTTACAAGATACGTAATTAAACATACGTAGAGTCAAGGTTAGTGTCCAACATGGTAGCACAAAGGAGTTTGAATGAGATTTGACTAGAAAGCTGAAAACTTTTTGAAAATAATGAAAAATCTGTAATGGAAGCATTGTTGCATTGTCCAAACACCGTTGGAACATTTTTATCCTTGTATGCGTATGCGAATATGCCGACCGTCCTGTGGTAACTTATACTCAGCTGTGCATCTTTGCTTTGCAAGTTAGTTCATCTAGGTAGGGAGGGTAGACAAATCAACCACCTTGCAGATAGATATGCACCGCAGATACGAAAGAATTTAAAAGTTAATACGAAAAAGGCCCCTCAAGAAACTTTTTTCCGTTTACAGTGGAACTTATGGTGGAAGAAAGGAGGAGAGGGGACGTCCTCTAAGTAAATTTACATAATTTAATTTTGCGCAGTCGCAGAATAATTGTGTTATACATTGCGTTTTAGTCATGCTCAGATTGATTCCCTGCGTGAGATTGTGATCTACATCCCCGAGCTGAAGTCCCGCATTCATGACGGCCTCCTGCAACAGCTTTCCCTGATTCTGATGCATCGAGCCATGCCGCCCAAGGACCGACCGCCCCCCCGCCCTTGAACTGCCCGATGGCCCCGTCCCTGTCAGTGATGTCGGGGTGACCTCCCTGGCCCTGAATGCCCTGGCCAGTTTCGGACTTTCCCGCCGATGCTTTGGAGATGTTCCTTAAGTATATTGCTGAGGTAGGCTGTTGTATGTCGTGGGCTCAAGATTATATTGGGCTATTATGCATATGATCCGTAACAATTCATTGTGTATTATGCATAATATGTTCAGTGGCATGTGCGAACTTTTGACGTATGGTGACGTATGACGTTTGTGATTTGAGGTAGTCCAGGGTGAAGGTAGATATAGAAATTGGAGATAAAACCCCACTGACTTTCGAGTAAATGGGATGTCGGAACCCCACTATGTTGAGTGAGTGGAGAACACACACATACCTATTTCTCAAGTTAGCTTGCTTACATAATATGACTTGAGCAATTGGTAGCAGTTTATGGGGTATACAATGTAGTGTACCAATAATTAAATCAAACTTTTTTGAGTCAATTGTCGAGCTCATTCATTGTTTCCCCGTTTAGTGGACTTTCTTTCGTTGTTGCCGGTCTACTAAGCCAAGAAGTGGTTGTTACGCCG